>MCJB01051575.1:30160-131558 GCA_002018475.1 Nicotiana obtusifolia | reverse complement strand
ACCCAGTCAAACAGAAGAAGAGACCCCCGTCTAAGATCAAGCATGCTTTCATCAAGGACGAGGTATCTAAACTCCTTAAAATAGGGTCTATTCAGGAGGTTAAATACCCAGATTGGTTATCAAACATAGTGGTAGTCCCTAAAAAGGGGAATAAACTAAGAATGTGTATTGATTACAAAGATTTGAATAAGGCATGTCCTAAAGACTCTTTTCCTTTGCCCAACATCGATCGTGTGATCGCTAGCACAGCCGGCCACGAGATCCTCAGTTTTCTTGACGCCCATTCCGGGTACAACCAAATACGGATGGACCCAGGTGATCAGGAAAAAACTTTCTTCATCACTAAATACGGCACATATTGCTATAACGTGATGCCGTTCGGACTAAAAAATGTAGGTGCCACTTACCAAAGACTAGTAAACCGGATGTTCAAGGAACAAATAGAAAAATAAATGGAAGTTTACATTGACGACGTGTTGGTTAAGTCCCTGCGAGTAGAGGACCATTTAAAACATTTGCAGGAAACCTCCAGCTTAATGAAGCAATACAATATGAAGCTGAACCCAAAAAAATGTGTGTTTGGAGTTGGGTCGGGTAAATTCCTCGGATTCAAGGTATCCAACCGGGGAACTGGGGTAAACCCCAACAAAAGTAAAGCCATCGAAGATATCACGGTCGTGGACAACGTAAAGGCCATGCAAAGATTAACAGGATGCATAACCACCCTGGAATAATTCATTTCGAGGTCGTCCGATAAGAGCCACTGATTCTTCGCACTATTGAAGAAGAAGAATAATTTCTCATGGACCCCTGAAGGTCAACGAGCTCTGGAGGAACTAATCAAGCCCACCGCTGCTTCATACACCGAAGGCAGACGAACAACTGTACCTGTACTTGGCGGTTTTTGAGATAGTGGTAAGTGGAGTCCTAGTCCCGGGAAGAGCAAGATACGCAATTTCCAATTTACTATGTTAGCATGATCCTAGGTGAGGCTAAAACTAGGTACCCTCACCTAGAAAAACTAGCGCTCGCTTTGCTAAGTGCCTCTAGGGAATTAAAACCATACTTCCAGTGTCATCCCATATGTGTCGTAACCACTTGCCCATTGAGGAACGTTATGCATAAGTTCGAGCTCTCGGGCCGATTGGCCAAATGAGCCGTGGAAATAAGTGGGTACAATATTGAATAACGACCCCGGACCGCCATTAAGTCTCGGATCTTGACAGACTTTGTGGCCAACTTTACGTCGGTCCTAATACCCGAGATCGAAAGAGAGTTATTAATTAACTCAGGGACTTCCTCGGGAATCTGGACCCTCTTTACGGATGGCGCCTCAAACGCAAAAGAGTCCAGACTTGGCATCATATTGAAGCCACCAACAGGCAACGTAGTTAGACAATTTATTAAGACTGTGAAATTGACTAACAACGAGGTCGAATATGAGGCTGTGATTGCAGGCCTTGAAATAGCCAAAAGCTTGGGGGTAGAAGTGATCGAAGCAAAGTGCGACTCCCTCCTTGTGGTAAACCAAGTTAATGGAGCAATCGAGGTCAGAGAAGAACAAATGCAAAGATACTTAGACAAGTTGCAGGTAACATTACATCGGTTCAAAGAATGGACTTTGCAATACGTACCTTGGGATCAAAATAGTGAGGCCGATGCCCTCGCTAACTTAGGGTCATCAGTCGAAGACGACGAGTTCAATTCGGGGGCTATCGTACAGCTTATAGGATCGGTGGTGGAAGAAGGCCATGCCGAGATCAACTCAATGAGCCTAACTTGGGACTGGAGGAATAAATACGTAGAATATCTCAGGACCGGAAAACTGCCCTCTGATCCAAAAGAATCGAGGGCCCTGCGCACAAAGGCAGCCCCGTTTAGTCTATCTGAAGACGGAACCCTGTTAAAAAGAACATTCGATGGTCCACTTGCAATATGTCTAGGGTCAGGGGATACTGAGTACATTTTGAGGGAAATCCATAAAGATACCTGTGGAAATCATCCGGGCGCCGAATCGCTGGTTCGCAAAATAATCAGAGCCGATTACTACTGGATCGACATGGAAAAAGACGCAAAGGAGTTCGTTCGAAAATGTGATGGATGCCAAAGACACGCTTCGATGATTCATCAACCCAGAAAGCTGCTACATTCGATTTTGTCACCATGGCCGTTCATGAAGTGGGGAATGGACATCGTCGGCCCCCATCCATGGGCACCCGGTAAGGCTCAATTTATGTTATTTATGACTGACTATTTTTTTAAATAGGTGGAAGTCCAAGCGTACGAGAAGGTCAGGGAGAAGGAATTCATCGATTTCATTTGGGACCACATCATATGCCAGTTCGAAATGTCGGCCGAGATCGTATGCGATAATGGGAAATAATTCATCGGCAGCAAAGTAACCAAATTTCTTGAAGACCACAAGATCAAAAGGCTCCTATCAACATGCTATCACCATAGTGAGAACGGAAAAGCTGAATCTACCAACAAAATCATACTCCAAAACCATAAAAAGAGGTTAACCGACGCCAAAGGAAAATGGAAGGAATTCCTACCCGAAGTCCTATGGGCCTACCGTACGACCTCAAAATCTAGTACCAGGGCCACCCCATTTTTATTGGTTTACAGCGCCGAAACTCTAATTCCAGTCGAAGTCGGAGAACCAAGTGTCAGATTTCGATATGCAACAAAGGAATCGAATGGCGAGGCCATGAGTACGAGCCTAGAGCTATTAGATGAAAGGCACGAAGCTGCCTTTGTCAGGTTGTCCGCCCAAAAATAGCAGATCGAAAGGTATTACAATCAAAGGGCCAACCTTCGACACTTCAATACCGGGAACTTAGTACAAAGGAAGGTCACTCTGAGCACCCCAAACCCGAACGAAGGGAAATTGGGGCCAAACTGGAAAGACCGTACCAAATTATCGAGATCACCGAAAAAGGATCCTACAAACTCGGAACAATGAACGGCGAGCAACTACAGAACAACTGAAGTAAAACTCACTGTAAGTGATATTACCGCTAAGGTACGGCCCTGTTCTTTCTTTTATTTGCAGTTTAAACTAAACGCTTGCAGGTAACCAACAAGGAATGATACAATATTTTACGCCTGAAAACAAACGTTGCACTCTTTTTCTCTTGAACTGGTTTTGTCCCAAATGGATTTTCCGGCCAGGTTTTTAACGAGGCAACAAGTAAATCGTGCTAACTTAGAATTAAAGGCCGGCTACGAACCGATGAAGAAGATCACAACAGTATTGTGGGCCTCTCTTCGATCAGCCCCGAACACTAGGGGGCATTACCCTCAGATATCGACTTTAGCAAGGAAAAAAACTTCGTGATCAAAGCGTCTCGACCGGTAGGATTTACTGAAAGGGTCAAACGATCAAATGAACCGTGCCCGCATAGACTGCTCGAGCCCTAGCACAAAGCAGGTATACATGTATAACTATTATGCACAAGAATAAAAAGAAGTCTCTTCCTTGCACATAAACATCTTGTCCTTTAAAACTTTTCTTGCATTTCTTAAGAAATCTCCTACATCCGATCCCCTAAAGGTATCGAGCCCAAGGGCCACCTTAATCCGAGTTCGAACAATCACTCTCACTCGGGGACTGCCGTTTGAAAACAAACTCAGGCGGTCCGAGCTATCAGACCTCGAGGGCATAAGACATATTAGGCAATGCCCGAATTTCAAAGGCCACGACCACCCCCATTCGGGGACTGTTATCTTAAGCAAGCCAGAAAAACTTGGGGTAGCAATCCTACTGGGCGACACCCGAACTAAAAAGGCTACGACCATATTAACATGGCTCAGAAACGTTCGAGTTCCGTAACAAAAACAAGGCCTTGAAAATATTTCATAATCGGTTCTAAAGGCTACCCTCGGCAAACTATAATTTAAACTACTTTGGGAAAATGTTTCCGGTAATACCAAATCATTACGATGCTTTAAAACGAAATAATGTTAAAGGCAAGGTTTGTTCGAACCTCCGAACATAACCTAACTATTTCATGCTAAGGCATTTCAATCTTTGCGAATACAAATAACAAAGCAAAGGAAAAATTCAAAAGTTGTGGAAGGGAAAAAGCCTTATATATATATATATAAAAAAAAAATTCTTTTTACAAGGGCCAAATTACCCTGATGAAAATTTTAACAAAGGCTGAACGGCCTCAATAAAAGGGTGATACAAAAAGCAGAAGACAAAAATATCTAAAATGATCCTAAGTGGCCTAGTTTTCCTCGGGGGCCGCATTATGACCTTCGGGGTCTCCTCCACCCTCAGACTCACCCAAATCTTCATACTCCTCGAAATAGTCCAGCTTCCTGGCCTCGACTTCGAGCTCCTTGGAATTCGATCTCAGCCGATAAATCAAAACCCCGAGCGTGAACTTCCTCGAGGGCCTCCCTTCGGGATTGCCATTTCATGTGCTCAACTATATTTTTTACTAGATCCTGAGCCGCCTCGGCATTGGCCTTGTGCTGGGCCACCCTTTCATCAGCTTCGGCTTTGACCACGATGATCTCTGACTTGGCCGCCTCAAGCTCCTTCCCCAGATTTTCTTGATCGGAGACAACCGAACTCAGCTGAGACTGGAGCTTCTCGAACTTTTTGGCTTGCACCAAGGTCTTTTCCTTTGTAGCCCGAAGTTGGACCTTAGCCGAAGCCAATTGTTCCCGGGCACTCTCCTTTTCCAAGGCCAAGCGGTTTATGTTTCTTTTCCATTCTTCAGCCTCGACATTTACCGCATCTGCCTCCGCCTGGAGCTGCTCGATCTGATCAAGTTTCTTTTGAACTTGCACTGTTAGCTACCGTGTCTGACTCATCATCACTAACTTCAAATACTCTTCTTACCTGCTCGACCAGGTCGGCATGCTCCTTTCGAGCCGCCTCTAGCTCAGCCTGGAGTTTCTCACTGAGAAGTTCGTAAGCATCCCTCTTCTCAGTGAGCCCTCGAGTATCAGCCTCATGTTGGTTTAACTCTTCTCGATATTGGAGAAATGTCTTGTGATGAAGCACCGAGGCCTGTAAACACAAAGAAAAATGTTATGATTGTTTGCGACTTAATCTAAGTACATAATAAAGGTCTACAAGAGGCATTCAAAGTTACCCGATTTAATGCCTGTTGTGCTTCATTGAACAGGCAGCGCGCATACACCTCGTTAATTTTGGCTTGATCCTCTTCGGTCACCAGACACCGAAGATAACTGGCAACTCCTATGGGGCAGAAAGGACCCGGGCATCCTCCGAAATAGACATAATAATTGATCATTTCCGGTCAGGATTTGCACTCGGAGCTAAAAACTGGTCGACTAGTTTTGGACTTGAGGATGGCCTGCCAGTCCCCGAAGATGGACTCTTCCTTGGCACCGGTAAGTCACCAAACCCGGTGACGTCCTCCGTGGCGGTGTAGTCTAGATCGCCAAAAAGTTGTGAAAGGGGTCTGCCACCCCTTGGGGCCTTTCGTTGAGGTGACCTTTCAGCGTCTGAGCCTCGTTGATCATGGAGTTAGTAAACGAAGGCGACTCAGAGAGATCTATCACTCCAAGTACGTCCTTCAGTGAATTTTCCTCTGCCCAAGAAGCACCGGCCGCGGTCTCCTTGTCGGCCTCCCAAACTTGAGGCAAAACGGCCTCGCCCCTCTCTGGTTTGGAGGCCTCGACCACTGCCTTTTCATCAGCCCCCCTGATTCGGGGCAATTCGGTGTCGCCTCTCTCTGGTTCAGAGGCCCTTCGTCCCTCAAACTGCGACCGCACGCAGCCCTCTAGTTCAGAGGCTTCTTCTTCTTCTTCTTCTTCTTCTTCTTCTTCTCCTTCTTCTTCAGACTCATCACTCAACCGGTGGAGTGAGTCTGATGGGAGCTCTCGGGCGCTGGTACTTTCTTTTTATTTGTGCACCAGCCTTCTCCTCAATTTTTTCTTCTCCGAGTTCGGAGAGCTCGAAGCCTTTTTACTCTTCTTCTCCTCACCCTATCTCGGAGCAGGGGACTCAGAGGGACAATCCTCGTCACCAGATGGAGGCCTTATT
Source organism: Nicotiana obtusifolia (assembly GCA_002018475.1). Taxonomy (NCBI): domain Eukaryota; kingdom Viridiplantae; phylum Streptophyta; class Magnoliopsida; order Solanales; family Solanaceae; genus Nicotiana; species Nicotiana obtusifolia. Next base: position 125,527 of record MCJB01051575.1, on the reverse strand, counting down.
GCGACATCTTTGGAAAGACATGCAAAGAAAAAAGAAATGAGTAAGGGCGCAGCAGCACGGAGGAAACCTAAGTGTTGTCCACTCAAGAAACGAATCTCACAGTGAGAACGAGCCTCCCACCGGCCCTTCAAAAGCTCGCGCCATGTGCATTCAAAATACGGTTTCTGCGACACAGTGCCCTCGACCTACTCCTTGAGTCGAGGAACTGCATCCAGCATCCGAGCAACAATTGCACCACCACAAAACATTGATGAGAAGGGAGGAAAGGAAAAGCGATGAACAAAATCCTGAAAGCTAGATTATACTTACGTGTCATGTTCCACTTCTCAAGAAATGGCATATGCTCGGCAGGGATCAAATCCGAAGTCTTCACTCGGACAAAGCGGCCTAACTAGCCTCGATCCCGATCTTCGTCAATGCTCGAGAACGGAGCCTTACTGGGCCGACGAACAAGCTTGATTAGTCCCCCTCGATAAAGTAGGGGACTATATAAACGCATGAGATGGTCGAGGGTGAAGGAATCACGTGGGTAGTAATGGCTTCCTCAGGCTTGGGGACCATAACGTGCTTATTAGCATAGTTGCAATCTTTCTTAACCTCAGAAAGGACGTCCTCGGTGATCGAGCAAATATATCTCGAGACCCGCTCACACCGATCTGGCACCAAGAAGGGCTTCTCGGTCTTGAAATCAACACCGGTCGGGCACCCCCCAAGGTATGAACATTTTCAGAGGAGGTTCTGCGGCCGGTTCCTCGGTAATAAAAGACGAAATGTTTTCTTCTACAGCCGGTCGCGAGGCAGAGAGAGTTCTTTTTGGGGAACAGATTTTGAAGTCTTCGCCATTTCTTAGATAAATGAAGAAAATGGAGGAAGTTTAAAGATTAAACTTGATGGTTGGGGATGAAAAAGAGCTGAAGTTCTTGTGAAAAGGTTTCAAATAGATAGAAATTTAATACTGGGAAGTGTTGAAATTTTTAAGAAACAGGAGTAGAGAAGATTTGGATGTAAAGTTTGAATGAATGAAGAAGGGGGTATTTATAATTTTCAAACGACGGTTCAAAGCCAGAAGTGGCCGACCAACAACTGACGAGCATTTAATGCCATTAAGACGTGAATGACGAGACGTTTCGTTTATTTTGTCGTTCTGATACGGAGTACTGAGGAGAGAATCGGAAGCTCATATCGTTTCTCGTCGTTTACTCTCCGAAAAAAGAGGGGACTATCTGTATACGGTTGAAATCGGGCTCGGCTATTGCACAACAGATCGGGCTCGGAACGCGAAGGGTTAAAGATCGATCTTGAGTCTCATCGAACCAGAATTTAAGGTCAGAACGTCCGTACTCAAGAACATTGAGCCCATGGTCCCGCAATCGACCCTGACCCCGAATAAGCTCGAGGAAACATTGCCGGTAAAACTAACAGAAGATCAAAATAACGAAAGGCGAAATATCCGTAACCGACCGAATATTTCGACGGGTATCTCAACATGTATAAATAAAGAACCGGCAAATCAGCAAACTAGGAAATTTTTACCTTATATAGTATTGTTCATAAAATAGAACTCCCCTACTATATAAAGGGGAGTGTGATTACTTGTAAAAGACATAGTAACATGCATCCCAAAATAATATATTGTTATTTCTAGTCCTTATTACCTTGTCATTCAATTCCGGCATCGATAAAGACATTTTTGGCTCGAGGGTGACTAGCCTTCCAAGGTTAAGATTGTTTAACTTGTGTGATTTGTATTTACTTTCTCATTGTTTATTTCCATTATAATCTGATTTATCATTTTGTACCAAGTTAGACCATATATCTGTAAAATCACGTACAAATTTATGTATAAATTCAATTGTTATTCGATTTTAAGAGTAAACAATTTGAAAAGAAAAAAAAAAGGTTCAGATGTAGCCTCCATTGACACGAATGATTTGTCCATTAACCCATTCAGAAGCATCACCTGCCAAAAACCCAACAACCGGCGCAACATCCTCTGTTTGTCCAAGTCTTCCATGTGGACACTCATCAATTACCCTCTTTATCATCTCCTCTGTTTTCCCATCGTAAAACATCTCCGTTGCTATGGGTCCTGGCGCCACACAATTCGCCGTTATTCCAGTCCCTTTCAGCTCCTTCGCCAGTATCTTTACCATCGCTTCCACCGCCGCCTTCGACGCCGTGTAAGCCCCATACCCAGGCCTGAACGCCGCCGCTAACGATGTCGTTAAGCATATTATCCTCCCCCCTCCGCCGTGCTTGATTCTGCTCGCCCCTTCCTTGCAGCATATGAAAGCCCCACGTGAGTTCACTTCGAAGGTCCTGTCGAAGTCCTCCAAGGTTGTGTTTAGGATTGATGGGTATTTAGCGTCGAGCACGCCAGCGCAGTTGACTAAGATGTTGACCGGCGATTGAAAGGCAGATTCTGCAGAGTCGAAGAGGGATTTGACTTGATCTGGGTCGGAGATGTTGGCTTTGACGGCGATGGCACGTGGGGAGGAATTGGAGGTGGAATTGATTTGGGATACGACGTCGTCGGCTTTTGTGGAGTTGGAGGAATAGTTGATGACGAGCTTAGCACCCAGAGATGCTAAATGAAGGGCGATGGCTTTGCCGATGCCGCGAGAAGAGCCGGTAACGATGGCTACTCGATCTTGGAGTGGGAAGTTTTGGCCTTGGCTTGATTGCTGAGCAATATCGACGTTTACTTCCGCCATGATTCAAGAAAACTGATGAAATTGCTACGGGGAAAAAGGGTTAAATGAAAGCGTGAATAGTCACTAAGAAGTGGGGAATAGGAAGATTACATGAATGAATATTTATATAGACAGTGAAATGAAGAGAGAGGGTTAGAAAATGGGAGCTAGAAATCAAAGGGGTTGGACGTCACTGCTCAAGTCACATAGAAATCAAAGGGGTTGGACGTCACTGTGACTTAAAGGGGTTGGACGTCAGTCGTCACTGCTCAAGTCACTTACTAAGGGAACTTTTACTCTTTAAGAAAAATCCCTTTAAGAACCCTCGGTCTTCATTTTTTAAGAAAAAATAAATAAATAAAAACTGTTTGAATCTAAAATTAAAAAATTATCCTTAACTTAGGGAAGTAATCATAGTCTTTTTTCTAACTGACCTGATTGATTTAAATTCACTAAAATCCTTAAAGGTATTTTTTAAATATACCGTTTATTCTTTATAATATTAGTTATCAATTATAATCATTAATACTTTTAATAAGAAAATATATACTATAATTATTAGCAACAATAATAATAAAAATAATCACGCTTCAGTCTCAAATAAATATGAATTTTTACTTTTTTCTTTAAATCCAACTCATGTCAAAATAAAATAAGAGACCATAAATATCTACTTCCTCCGTTTCATTTTATGTGAACCTGTTTGACTAGACACAGAGTTTAAGAAAAAATGAATACTTTTGAAATTTGTGGTCCTAAATAAACCAAAGAGGGCCCAGAGTATTTGTGTGGTTATAAAAACTTTTCATTAAGGATAGAATTGTAAGTTTAAGCTAAATTGTTCCAAATTTAAAAATGAATCATTCTTTTTGAAACGAACCAAAAAGAAAATATATTCATATAAACTGGAACGGAAGAAGTAAGAATTAATAATATTTAATATTATTTAGATAAAAAATTTCCACATATTATCGTTTATTTACTTGTTCATATAAGAAAACCTAAATTATTCTCATCATTGAAGTCATAAAAGTGCTTAGTTTCATTGAAAAAATCAACACAAATATTAATTAACTCGGAAGTAAAAGTCCTCATCATTTTAGTGGACCAGTCTAAAAGAGTTTTACTTAGAACTGTGCAAGCCTTAATTTCTTTTACGGTAAGGTAATTCTAAATTACTTTAATGTCCCTTTATGGCCTTTTCGAGCGGCGCCTCAGATCGATAGCTTAACATGGGACAATATTTAGTTTAGAATTTTAAATTTTTTTTAGTGTTATAAGAAAAATCAAATTATGGTGGATGTCTACTCTTCTTCCATGATCTTGTGGATGTCTACTCTTCCTCCATTATCTTCATCTCAAATGCTTAATGACATATTCAATGACATATTTTTCTTCACTTTTCATGCTTATATAAAGGTCTTGTAATAGATAGGAAATACACACAATTGAAGAAGAAATAAGAATCTCTTCCTTCTCTCAATCTTTCTATATCTCTATTTCTTGTTCATGTTTTGCTAAATTGCTTTAATTTTATAACACGTTATCAACACGAGTCTCTATAACACGTTGTTCTTCTTTTAAAGTTTTCGACTCTGATTTAAAATTATCCGGTATAACATGTTTCTCTCTTTTGCGAGAAAGAGAGATATTCATACTTGTTTTTATTAATTCTGTTTTTTTTTTAAAAATATATTCACACTTCACCATGATTTCTTTATTTATGAATAAGGATGTGATGATTTTAATAGATTGCTTCGTAATTGATTTGCATTATGAAAATATGAATAGAAGTAATCATCAATAGACTTAGATAAACAAGAGTGTTTTCTTGACAGTAGTATATATCCAAAATATGATTATAAATAGTGTCTGCATAATTAAAATATGGCATCCTGCTTTGACTAAATCCACGAAGTTTTTATTCATTATTCATCTTCTTCTGCATAGAAAAGAACATGTTAGTAATAATGAGGTTACTTGAAATTGTTTTTGTTTTCAAGTGTATGTTTTTTCTGAATTCAAGTATATCCAGTTACGAGCTTAGGTACTTGGGTACACCTAATGTAATGCATGATTATAGATTATTGTGTAATACAACATGAATACTACTTGCTTAATCATCACACTACATATAAACTAATAACGTGATATTTTTTAGAAACAATATATCACTACAATATTTATTGTCAATTAACGTGCCATATTATACTAGCATACTTTGTTCTTATGGTATAATGTTATAATTAATTACTTATAGTACAAATGATTTGATACAACTACATATTGTACGATGATATGTTTTATAATTAATGTATTGAAATATAAATTATATTTGTTAACAGCTTAACAGTGCTAAAAGTCGTTGTACATTGACATTTTTGTCTTTTGCATATGTATTATATGCAATTATATACTGTTATTATATGAATGATTTATATTACTATAAAATATTAATGTTACACACGGTTGTCATACTATTTCTTTAAAATAATTTTTTAAATTAAAGTAACCAACGTTTTGTTGTAATAAATATGTGAGAGTTATATGGCCAAAATTTAGTAAATTATGAAGGTGGACATAACAGTTCTATAAGCAACTAAATTGCACTTTCTGTAATTTTACATAATCAAAATTACTGCTTTTTTGCACATATATATTGATTGTGTCAGTTGTCATAGCAAGCTGGTTATTCATTTTATATTGTCTGATATTCTTTTGCTTGCATTTGCTACTGAGCAATTATTTTTATTCACATATGTAAGTGAGGTATATTATATTTGTTATAGTGTGTGAATTTCATGAGTATATATAATAATGTATTCTGATAGTATGTACTAAATTAGCCTATTATAACATTAATTAAGGATAAGATTGTGAGTTTAAGTCCCAGCACACCATGAGAGTAAGACATCGGATTCGTGTTCTGATGATCCATGATGATAAGAGTTTGGTAATTTGGGTCCCAATTCATTATGGCCTAACAGGCCTTTATATTGGTAAGGCATTGAATTTGAGTTTCAATGTGCCATTGATGATATATTGATGACTAAAGAAGATAATATATTTTTCATGAAAAAGCATGAAGCTTGTCCCACTTGATTGGCTCCATTCTTGAAGTGAATATGATAGCAATGCATAATAAGTCTAAATGAAGACAAGTGGTTGACCAATAAACGCAGGCGTGCCAAAGACCAAAATAATAATAGTCATTATTATGTTAATTATAAAATGAGAGAACAATAATGGTTCTCAAAATATATCCTTCAAAAGGTGAAGGCAATGTTTACCATCAAATTGGTGTTGAAAAATAATAAAGCATGTCGCTATAACTATACTCCATTCTTTGAAGAGAATGTGACTTGTGATAAATATTGAGAATGCAAAACCATTCATGAAGGTGAATGCAGCAATATGTAACATCCAATGCATAATTGGATGAATACCACATAACTCGCCTTTAAGGAAGGTTTGAGTGAAATAAAGAGAATAAATATTATTGTGTGGTTACATGAATATGTCATTGGTCGCGTACATGTGATACGCAAAAAATATTTTGGCATGCCTTATAAAGTTATTAAAGGCAAATTAAAGCAAGAAATGACTTTGCTTTGATGATTTTGACCATAACAATTTATTATGATATGATTTTCTCTGTAAAAGAGACAATCACTATATGGATGGTGTGACAAAAGATCTTGTAGTAGAAGATCAATTAAGAGCTCCAAAAAAACTAATTTGTTACTACCGGATGAATAAAATTGTTCATGACATTAATATTGCAGTAAGTCTCAAAAGAAACTTTTTGAGTTTCAAATGTACAACCCAAAGTGGTTGGCATATTGAGACTATAAATGAAAGGAAGATTGAATATCTTCAAATTACTATAATCATACTAGGTAAATATAAAAGGTTACCCGACTTTTTTTCTATTTATACTACAGAAGTATAAGCATGATGATGGAATCACATGCCACAAGTAAACTAGAGGTTTACTGAAACAAATATTTGTTGGCATGACCGGTTGGCCATCCCGGTTCAATTATGATGCAAAAATTAATTGAGAATTCACGTATATTGAAGAAATAGAAGTTTCTTCAAGAATTCTCTTGTGCTGCTTATTCTCATGATATACCAGTTAAGGTTGAGATTAAATCCCTTGATTTCTGGAACGAATAAAAGGTGATAAATATATGGGCCCAGTCACCTGCCATGTGGATCGTTTACTATTATATGAATTTAATAGATGCATCTATTCTATGGTCACATGTTCATTTGTTATCAACTTGCAGTTTGGCTTTTGCAAGATTAATTGCTCAAATTGTTAGAGCATAGTTCCAGAATATAAATTATGATAATTTATCTTGATAATGCTGGTTTAAATCCAAGTTGGTTTAGAAGAAATTGTATGCCTCCAATTATAGCTAAAACCATTGGTTATGAGAACAAAACTCCTAAAAAATAAAATTTGGTATGTGATGTATTATTTAATATATAACAGTACTTGTGCGCATCTAGCCAAGTTATGATACGTTCTCCCTATCACAATTGGTTCATGGTCAGGAACCAAATAATTTCCATCTAGAAATATGAATGTGATATATGATTTAATTATTCCACCATAATGCAAAGATGGGTCTCCAAAGAAGGTTGGAGATATGTGTTGGTGATCCCAACATTAGGGAGAGAAAATGAGCAGCTTGAAAAGTGATACGTAGAATGAATTATTATGAATACTTATAGATCCTCGTACAAGAAAATATGAACTTGAAGTTCAAGTGATAATTTATTTACAAATTATTGCCAGACGCATTTTCTGACCCAAAGCTAAATGTCATATTTAAGCTGTTAATGCTCCAAATAGAATAACGTCCCTGATAGACAGATTTTGTAACACGCATAAGCGTAATAGACTAATCGGTTCCAAAGTTAAAGCTCCTTGAAGAAGGAGAGGAGCAAATGTTCAAGATGATCATAATAAGGAGGCAAGTGCTCTAGAAGAGCACCATGACATAACACTTCATAAAACCTCATGGGAGAGGCTCAGGTACCTAAAAATAATGAGATAAAGAGATCTCAATAAGTTATGTCTTTATTGAATAATAATAGAACCGAAAATGATCGTCGATGATGTTGTTAATATAATATAGCGCTCAATATTATTAATATTAAAGAGGATCTTGAGCTCAAATCTATCATGAAATTTGGACAGATAAATGATTAGCCAAATGAAAAATACGCAATGAAATTGACTTCACCTGAAAAATGTGAAGTTGGAGGGATAATCCCAATACCTAAAAGTGTAAAGCCAGTGAAGGTATAAATATGTTCTTATGCGAAAAAAATTCAAGTCGATAGATATAAACATGACTTGTGTCACAAGAAGATTTTAAATATCCTGGCATTGATAATATGGAGACATGTTCTCTTGTGGTAGATGTAGTCATTTCAGGTTTTAATCTGGCAATACATGAAAAACTTGATATGCGTATAATGAAAATCATTGAAGGATTTAAATTGTTCTGAAGCATATTAAGGTTTCCAAGAAATTTATTAAATAAATCTTCAAAAATTCTTATACGGATTGAAACAATCAGGCGCATATGGTATAATCGCTTAAGTGAGTAACTGTTGAAAAAAGGGTACAAGAATGATTCAATTTGTCCTTGTGTCTTTATAAAAAGATCTAGTGTTAGAATCGCTGTGTATGTTGATGATTTAAATTGGAACTCCTGGGGAGCTTCCTAAAGTAGTAGACTATTTAAAGAAATAATTTGAAATGAAGTGATCTTGGAAAGATAAAATTTTATCTTGGTCTACAAATTGAGCATATGAAAGATGGAATTTTTGTCCATCAATCAGCATACACTGAAAAGTTTTTAAAGCGATTCTATATGGATAAAGCACATCCATTGAGTACCATGATGGTTGTAAGATCACTTGATATAAATAAAGATCCATTCCGACCTCATGAAATAATGAAGAGCTTCTTGGTCCTGAAGTACCATATCTTAGTGCAATTGGTGCACTAGTGTATCTTGCTAACACTACAAGGCCTGACATAACTTTTTCAGTTAATGTCTTAGCAAGATATAGCTATGCTCCTACAAGTAGACATTAGAATGGAATCAAACACATATTGCGGTATTTAAAAGGGACTACCGATATGGGCTTATTTTATGGCAATGATCGCAATCCCAATCTTGTTGGTTATGCCGATGCTGGATATTTATCTGACCCACACAAGGCTCGATCTCAAACAGGCTATGTGTTTACATGCGGAGGCACTGCAATATCTTGGCAATCGACTAAGCAATTAATCATGGCTACTTCATCTAATCATGCTGAGATAATTGCTATCATGAAGCGAGTCGAGAATGTGTATGGTTGAGGTCTATAATACATCTTATTAGAGACAAATGTGGTTTGAAGTGTGACAAACTACCCATTTTGTATGAAGACAATGCAGCATGCATAGCCCAATTGAAGGGAGGATTCATAAAAGGAGACAGGACAAAGTACATTTCACCAAAGTTATTTTTCACACATGATCTTCAAAAGAATGGTGATATCAATATACAACAGATTCGTTCAAGTGATAATTTATTTACAAATTATTGCCAGACGCATTTTCTGACCCAAAGCTAAATGTCATATTTAAGCTGTTAATGCTCCAAATAGAATAACGTCCCTGATAGACAGATTTTGTAACACGCATAAGCGTAATAGACTAATCGGTTCCAAAGTTAAAGCTCCTTGAAGAAGGAGAGGAGCAAATGTTCAAGATGATCATAATAAGGAGGCAAGTGCTCTAGAAGAGCACCATGACATAACACTTCATAAAACCTCATGGGAGAGGCTCAGGTACCTAAAAATAATGAGATAAAGAGATCTCAATAAGTTATGTCTTTATTGAATAATAATAGAACCGAAAATGATCGTCGATGATGTTGTTAATATAATATAGCGCTCAATATTATTAATATTAAAGAGGATCTTGAGCTCAAATCTATCATGAAATTTGGACAGATAAATGATTAGCCAAATGAAAAATACGCAATGAAATTGACTTCACCTGAAAAATGTGAAGTTGGAGGGATAATCCCAATACCTAAAAGTGTAAAGCCAGTGAAGGTATAAATATGTTCTTATGCGAAAAAAATTCAAGTCGATAGATATAAACATGACTTGTGTCACAAGAAGATTTTAAATATCCTGGCATTGATAATATGGAGACATGTTCTCTTGTGGTAGATGTAGTCATTTCAGGTTTTAATCTGGCAATACATGAAAAACTTGATATGCGTATAATGAAAATCATTGAAGGATTTAAATTGTTCTGAAGCATATTAAGGTTTCCAAGAAATTTATTAAATAAATCTTCAAAAATTCTTATACGGATTGAAACAATCAGGCGCATATGGTATAATCGCTTAAGTGAGTAACTGTTGAAAAAAGGGTACAAGAATGATTCAATTTGTCCTTGTGTCTTTATAAAAAGATCTAGTGTTAGAATCGCTGTGTATGTTGATGATTTAAATTGGAACTCCTGGGGAGCTTCCTAAAGTAGTAGACTATTTAAAGAAATAATTTGAAATGAAGTGATCTTGGAAAGATAAAATTTTATCTTGGTCTACAAATTGAGCATATGAAAGATGGAATTTTTGTCCATCAATCAGCATACACTGAAAAGTTTTTAAAGCGATTCTATATGGATAAAGCACATCCATTGAGTACCATGATGGTTGTAAGATCACTTGATATAAATAAAGATCCATTCCGACCTCATGAAATAATGAAGAGCTTCTTGGTCCTGAAGTACCATATCTTAGTGCAATTGGTGCACTAGTGTATCTTGCTAACACTACAAGGCCTGACATAACTTTTTCAGTTAATGTCTTAGCAAGATATAGCTATGCTCCTACAAGTAGACATTAGAATGGAATCAAACACATATTGCGGTATTTAAAAGGGACTACCGATATGGGCTTATTTTATGGCAATGATCGCAATCCCAATCTTGTTGGTTATGCCGATGCTGGATATTTATCTGACCCACACAAGGCTCGATCTCAAACAGGCTATGTGTTTACATGCGGAGGCACTGCAATATCTTGGCAATCGACTAAGCAATTAATCATGGCTACTTCATCTAATCATGCTGAGATAATTGCTATCATGAAGCGAGTCGAGAATGTGTATGGTTGAGGTCTATAATACATCTTATTAGAGACAAATGTGGTTTGAAGTGTGACAAACTACCCATTTTGTATGAAGACAATGCAGCATGCATAGCCCAATTGAAGGGAGGATTCATAAAAGGAGACAGGACAAAGTACATTTCACCAAAGTTATTTTTCACACATGATCTTCAAAAGAATGGTGATATCAATATACAACAGATTCGTTCAAGTGATAATATGGCTGATTTGTTCACCAAATCTCTACCAACGTCAACCTTCAAGAAACTAGTGTACAAGCTTGGGATGTGAAGGCACAAGGATGTGAATTGATGCTCTCATCAGGGAGAGTTTATACGCGTTGTACTCGTTTTCCCTTACAAGGTTTTGTCCCACGGGGTTTTTTCCTTGAAGGTTTTTAACGAGGCAACCAAAAGGCGTATTATAAACATGTGTACTCTTTTTCCTTCACTAGGATTTTTTTTCCCCTAGGGTTTTTTCCTAACAAGGTTTTAATGAGGCACATTATCTATGGACATCAAAGGGGGAGTGTTATAAGAAAAATCAAATTATGGTGGATGTCTACTCTTCTTCGATGATCTTGTGGATGTCTACTCTTCCTCCATTATCTTCATCTCAAATGCTTAATGACATATTCAATGACATATTTTTCTTCACTTTTCATGCCTATATAAAGGCCTTGTAATAGATAGGAAAATACACACAATTGAAGAAGAAATAATAATCTCTTCCTTCTCTCAATCTCTCTATATCTTTATTTCTTGTTCATGTTTTGCTAAATATCTTTAATTTCATAACATCTAGGTATAATTATCACTTGTACAAACATATATGCTATTGAAATTTATTTAGTAACGGCTAAATATGTCGCGCGAAGACATTAGTGAAATTTTTATAAACAACACATATTTAGCTTAATTCATATGTTAGTTTATAATTTTGGTTTTGTATACGGGTAAAATCGGGTTCATGGTACGCTCTCCGTCTCCGACAAAATAAGCCTAGCTCGAGACATGATGACAGGGGACCAAAATCGAGGCAAGAGTCTCATCGAGTCATGGTTCTAAATCGGTCCTAGCTTTGAACGACTTCGAAGGACTTGGTCGGGCAATCAAGTACGACTGACGGAAGGATGTTATATCCTGGACCGGCCGGATATACCTCTCGTGCTAAGGCACAAACAGAGCGCTTACCAGCGGAGCCATCAAGACCACGCCTGGATTCGGTTCGAGCTCTAAGACCTCGGAAAAACATTACTAAACTGTTGCACACGACTAACGAAGGGCCGTAATATCCACGCCCGACCAAATATCACGGTGCAAATCTCGGCCCATATCAGAAACAAATTAGTGATTAACAAAAAAGAAGATTTTTACCTTTTTTAGAATTGTACTAGGGATGAAACTCTCCTATTATATAAATGGGATGATTTTTATTCAATGGGGACATTGTAACACGTATTTCAAAGCAATACATTATTATTTTCTCTGTGATTAGCTCTTTCTCTTGTTCACTTGTGCTGGCTATAGCAAGCCCGGGTCATGGGTAAATATTTCAATAAGGCTGGAACTATCCTCCTTGTGTGGTTTGAATTTATTTTATCTTTGTTTGTTCAACTTGACTTAATTTATCGCTTTGTCAAATTAATCCGCGTATCTTTAAAACCACTTACAAATTCAATTGTTATCCGCTTTTGAGGGTAAACAGTTTGGTGCCCATCGTGGGGCTAAGGATAATAGCGGCAATTTGATACAAGTTCCCATAACACATCCTATTTTACATTTGTTTTTTGGAGTATTTTTTTATTTTAGGTTAAAGTTTGAAATGTCGAACTCCTAGTCTGCCCCTCTAAACGTGGATGCCGAATCCGGCCACCATGGAGAGAACAACAATGCACCACCCAGTAACGAGGTACTCCCCGTCGATCTCAACAGAGTTCCCGCCGCGGACCCAATAGCTCGCATGTGGCCATCAATGCAAATGTGCCTACCGATCCGGAGAACAGCGTCCGCAGGGAAGTTCGATTGATTTCCCAAAATATGCACAGAGGTGAAAGTGATAAGATCGCGGGTGATCTTCGGAATTATATAGGCTCAACAGGTAGCGATAGCCTAGTTGCAGAATCAAAGCAGCACGCCGAGCAGAATTGATCTCGAGCCATCTTGAGAAGTCACCCGTAGAAACGAACAAGTCACGAAGGGATTGAATGGAAATGAATCGGGGACCAAACCCGAGATCATAAAGATGCTCGAGGAGCTGACAAAACGGGTAGAATTCAGAGAGAAGAAAATCAAAGCCAATGACAAAAAGGTGGAAACCTATAATTTCAGGGTCGGCCAAATCCTAGGGCACCACCAATATTAAAAGGCCTGGATTCCAAGAAGTTTGTTCAAAAACCTTTTCCTCCAAGCACAGCTTCGAAACCGATCCCTAAGAAGTTCTGCATGCCAAAAATTCCTAACTACAAACCTAAATGAGCATGTGACCTGCTACACGTGTGCCATCAAGAACGACCTTGAGGATAATGAGATCGAGTCTGTCCTGTTGAAAAAGTTCGAGGAAACTCTGTTAAAGGAAGCTATGATATGGTATCACAACCTACCTCCTAATTCCATTAACTCGTTTGCTATGCTTGCAGATTCCTTCATAAAAGGACACGCCGGGGCTATCAAGGTCGAGACCAGGAAGTCGGACCTTTTCAAAGTGAAGTAGAAGGATAATGAGATGCTCAGAGAATTCGTGTCCCGGTTTCAAATGGAACAGATCGACCTACCTCCGGTCGTGGACGATTGGGTCGTTCAGGCCTTCACCGGAGGACTCAATGTTCGAAGCTCTTTGGCTTCACAACAGTTGAAACAAAATATGATAGAATATCCTGCTGTTACTTGGGCGGACGTGCATAGCCGGTATCAATCAAAAATCAGGGTCGAAGATGATCAACTTGAGCCCCCTTCTGGGTCCATTTATCCCGTCAGAGTCGTCAACGGATTCAAGAGAGACGTTGATCGTGAACGAAGATCAAACAAGGATCGGTATCGGCCGTACAATGGAGACTGGAGAAGTAGTGGGTCTGGGCGAAACCCTATGAGAAGCGAAAGGAGGAGTGATTGAGGTCAAAACAACCCGGGAATCATGAGCAAAAACAGTTTCGACAGGCTCATCGAGCCTAAGGAAGCGCCAAGGTTATTGGAGTACAAATTTAACATCAACGCCACCGCCATCGTATCTGCCATCGAACACATCAAAGACACCAAATGGCCTTGAATTCTACACCCTGATCCAGCCCAAAGGGATCCTAACCTAATGTGCAAATATCATGGCACTCACGGCCACATAACAGAGGATTGCCGACAACTAAGAGAGGAAGTAGCTCGGCTATTCAACAACGGACATCTCCGAGAGTTCCTGAGTGATCGAGCCAAGAATCATTTCAGGAACAGAGATTCTGATAAACAAATCGAGAAGGAGGAATGTTAGCACGTAATTAATATGATCGTCAGTGGGGTCGACGTTCCCTAGGGGCCGATGCTGAAATGCACCAAAGTATTCATCACAAGAGAAAAACGAACTCGGGATAACGTGCCGGAGGGAACCTTGTCTTTCAACGACGAGGAAACTGAAGGGATTGTGTAGCCCCAAAACAATGCACTGGTAATATCTGTACTCATAATTAAATCTCAAGTCGAGCGTGTATTAATTGATCTAGGTAGCTCAGCCAACATCAGTAGATCGTGGGTCGCGGAACAACTCGGTCTACAAGATCAAATCGTTCCTGTAGTCCGAGTTCTAAACGGATTCAAACATGGCATGTGAGACTACTAAAGGGGAGATAACATTACCGATAAACACCACCGGGACCATTCAGGAAATGAAGTTCTACGTGATCGAAGGGGACATGAGGTATAATGCCTTGTTCAGGAGACCGTGGATTCATAACATGAGGGCAGTGCCCTCGACGCTGCACTAGGTGTTGAAGTTCCTGACGCCGAGAGGAATGAAAATAATTTACCGAGAACAACCGGCTGCAAAAGAGATGTTCGCGGTCGACGAGGTGGTCCCGATATCCGTACTTTCTACGCCAATGGATCATGGTTCGGTCACCAAGGGAGAAAACAAATAGCAACTACTAACACCGACCCCGTCCCAACTGGAGAAGCAGGACATGGGTGAGGACGATGAATACGGGGTTCCCAGGTCTTTCGTAGCCCCCGAGGATTCCGACACTACCAAATTGATAGTCAAGGAACTGGAGCAAGTCGTACTGACCGAGAACTTGCCCGATCGAAAGGTATACCTCCGCAAGGGATTGAATCCCAAGCTCAGGAAAAAACTTATTCAATTCCATATAGCAAACATAGATTGCTTCGCTTGGTCCCACCTTGATATGACAAGGATCCCGCCGAAAATTACTACTCATAAGCTAAGCCTGGACTCGAATTTCCACCCGGTCAGGCAGAAGAGGAGACCCCAGTCAAAAGTCAAGCATGCGTTCATCAAGGACGAGGTATCTAAAACCCTTTAAAATAGGGTCCATCCGGGAGGTTAAGTACCCGAACTGGTTAGCAAACATAGTAATAGTCCCTAAAAAGGGAAACAAATTAAGAATGTGTGTAGACTATAAAGAATTGAATAAAGCGTGTCCCAAGGACTTTTTCCCTTTGCCTAACATCGATCGCATGATTGATGCAACGGCCGACCACGAGATTCTCAGTTTTCTCGACTCTTATTCCGGATACAACCAAATTCGGATGGACCCAGCGATCAGGAAAAAACTTCCTTCATCACTAAATATGACACCTGCTGCTATAACGTGATGCCATTCAAACTAAAAAATGTCGGTGCCACTTACCAATGCCTAGTAAATCGGATGTTCGAAGAACAAATAGGAAAATCAATGGAGGTTTACATTGACGATATGTTGGTTAAGTCCTTGCGAGCAGAGGACCATTTGAAATATTTGTAGGAAACCTTTAGCATATTGAAGAAGTACAATATGAAGCTGAACCCGGAGAAATGTGTATTCAGAGTCGGGTCTGGAAAATTCCTTGGGTTCATGGTATCCAACTGGGGAATTGAGATTAATCCCGATAAGATCAAGGCCATTGAAGATATCGCTGTTATGGACAACGTCAAGGCCGTTCAAAGGTTAACCGGATGCATAGCTGCCCTGGGGCGATTAATCTCGAGGTCCTCCAACAAGAGACACCGGTTCTTCTCACTGTTGAAGAAAAAGAATAACTTCTCATGGAACATGGAGTGCCAACAAGCCTGCGAGGAACTCAAGCGGTATTTCTTGAGCCCACCTCTGCTTTATACTTCGAAGAAAAACGAATAGCTATACCTGTACTTAATAGTATTCGAGATAACGGTAAGTAGAGTCGTGGTCCGGGAAGAGGAAGATACGCAATTTCCAATCTATTATATTAGCAGGACTCTAGGCGAGGCTGAAACTAGATACCTCTCACCTAGAAAAACTAGAGCTTTCTTTGGTAAGCGCCTCTAGGAAGCTGAAGTCGTGCATACAATGTCACCCCATATGTGTTGTAACTACTTACCATTGAGGAACGTAATGCATAAACCCGAGCTCTCAGGACGATTGGCCAAATGGGCTGTAGAGATCAGTGGGTACGATATCGAATGTTGACCCTGAACTGCCATTAAACCTCAAATTTTGGCACACTTTGTGGCGGACTTTACGCGGGCCCTAATACCCTAGGTGGAAAGAGAGTTGTTGTTAAACTCGGGGACTTCTTCTGGTATCTGGACCCTCTTTACGGACCTCGAACACAAAAGGTCCGGACTTGGCATCGTATTGAAGCCACCAACAGGCAATATAGTTAGATAATCTATTAAGACAGTAAAATTGACTAACAACGAGGCCGAATATGAGGCCATGATTGTAGGTCTCGAACTGGCCAAAAGTTTGGGGGCAGAGGTGATCGAAGCTAAGTGCAACTCCCTCCTTGTGGTGAACCAAGTTAATGGGATGTTTGAGGTCAGAGGAGAACGAATGCAAAGATATCTGGATAAGCTGCAGGTAATGTTACATCGGTTCAAGAAGTAGTCTCTACAACATGTACTTCCGGATCAAAACAGTGAGGCCGATGCGATGAGTTCAAATCGGGGACGGTCGTGCAACTCATAAGATCGGTGCTGGAAGAAGGTCACGCCGAGATAAATTTAACAAGCTAACTTGGGACTGGAGAAACAAATATATAGAGTATCTGACGATCGGTAAATTGCCCTCGGATCCTAAAGAATCGAGGGCTCTGCATACGAAGGCGGCTCGGTTCAGCTTGTCTGAAGACGTTACCCTGTTCAGAAGAATATTCAATGGCCCACTCGCAATATGTCTAGGACCGAGAGATACCGAGTATGTTTTGAGGGAGGTCCATGAAGGCACCTGTGACAATCATTTGGGCACCAAATCGTTTGTTTGGAAAATAATTAGAGTTGGATACTACTGGATCGACATGGAAAAGGACGCGAAGGAGTGCGTACGAAAATGCGACAAATGTCAAAGGCATGCTTCGATGATTCATCAGCCGAGGGAGCTGCTGCATTCGGTCTTGTCACCCTGGCCATTCATGAAATGAGGGATGGACATTGGCGGCCCCTTTCCATGGGCACCTAGTAAGGCTCAATTTATATTATTTATGGCTGACTATTTTTCCAAGTGGGTGGAAGCCTAGCCGTATGAGAAAGTCAGGGAGAAGGAAGTCATCAATTTCATTTGGGACCACATAATATGCCAGTTCAGAATGCTGACCGAGATTGTGTGCGACAATGGAAAACAGTTCACTGGCAGCAAAGTAAGCAAGTTTCTCGAAGACCATAAAATCAAAAGGATCCTATCAACACCCTACCACCCTAGTGGGAACGGGCAAGCAAAGTCCACAAACAAAATCCAAAACCTCAAAGAGAGGTTGACCAACGCCAAAGGAAAATGGAAAGAAATTTTGCCCGAAATCTTATGGGCAAATCATACTACCTCGAAGTCTAGTACCGGGGCCACCCTGTCTCATTGGTTTACGGCATCGAAGCTCTTATACCAGCCAAAGTAGGGGAATCCAGTCATAGGTTCCGATATGCGAACAGAGTCAAACGATGAGGCCATGAATACGAGCCTGGAACTGCTAGATGGAAGGCACGAGGCCGCCCTCATCCGGATGGCCACTTAAAAGCAATGAATTGAAAGGTATTACAATTGAAGAGACAACCTTTCGGTATCGGGGACTTGGTATTAACGAAGGTGACGTTGAGCACCGACCGAACGAGGGAAAGTTGGGGTAAATTTGCCTACCGACTACCGAACAACTAGAATGTGGCCCACTTAAATCGATATTACTGTTGAGGTACAATGCCATTCATTTGTTTTCTTTACATGTTGGACTAACACTATTAGGCTTGAAAGCACGCGTTGCACCCTTTTTTCTTAGACCGATTTTGTCCCAAACGGGTTTTTCGGCAAGGTTTTTAACAAGGCAACAGTGGATCATGCTAACTTAGAATCGAAGGCTGTAGTCAAGGACCACATCAACAGTATCCGAGGCCTCTCTATGATCGACCTCCATTACTGGGGGCCATCACCCTCGGATAATAATTTTGGCAAGGAGAGAAATTTTATGCTCGAACTACCTGGGCTCGGTGGATAAGATTTATTGTAAGGGCCAAACGATCAAATGAACCGTGCCCACATAGACCCTCAAGCTCTGACACGAGTTTGTAACCTTGTATAGAAATGAAAGAAAGTTTCTCCTTGCGGATAAATATTTTGTCCCTTAAAAATTTCTACATTCGTTCCCCTGAAGATATCGAGCCCAAGGGCAATCTCTTTCCGGATTCAAGAGGTCATCCTCACTCGAGGACTATCGTCCAAGGCAGGCTCGGGCGACCCGGGGTATCGAAGCCGGAGGCACAAAGTTTATTAGGCAGTACTCGAACTCTAAAGGCTACGACCATCCCCATTCGAAACTATCGTCCTGGGCAAACCCTGATAACTCGGGAGTAATGAACCCATTGGGCAATACCCGAACATAAAAGGCTAAGGCCATCCTAGAACGACTCAGAGATGTCCGAGATCCGTAACCAAAACATAACGCCTTAAAAATTTCTAAACCGGTTCGAAGGCTACCCTCGACAAAATTATAAAAAATCCTAAGCGAACATTGTGGGGAAAGCTTCCGGTCATACCAAGCCCCTCCACCAGCCTTAAGCAAAGTAGTATCGAAAACGAACAATGTTCGAACCTCCGAATAAGACCTAATTAGTACATGCTAAGACATGCGAAATCTTTGCAATCATAAAGAAAAAAGCAAAATGAATCAAGCTAGAAAATTGTCAAAGGGAAAAAAGCCTTATATATATACCAAAATTTTTACAAAGGCCAAACAGACTTAACAAAATACAAAGGTAAAAAAGCAAAAACTTACAAGGTACCTAAGAAGCCTAATCCTTACCAGAGCCTGCCTCATCACCGGGGCCGTCAGAATCTTCCCCGTCCTCGAACCCGTCCGAACCCTCTCAATCTTCCTTATCCTTGTGGTATGCCAACTTCTTGGCCTCAGCCTCGAGCCCCTTAACATTTTCAAGAGGCCAATAAATCGAACCCCCGGGCATGAACCTCTTCAAGAGCCTCCCTCTGGGACTGCCACTTCGCATGAACGACTATGGCCTTTAGGCGCTCCTGAGCAGCCTCAACATTGGCTTTGTACTGGGCCACAATCTAATCGGCATTGGCCTTGGCTATTTCAGCCACTGACTTGGCTGCTTCAAGCTCCATGGCGATGGTTTCACGATCGGCAACAACCGAGCTCAATTGAGACTGGAGCTCCTTAATTTTTCGGGACGGTGCCTCTGCCTTCTCCTTCATCGATCGAAGTTGGGCCTCCGCCGAGGCCAATTTCTCCCAGGCTATTTCCTTTTTCAGAGGCCAACCGGTCCATCTTGCCCTTCCACTCCTTGGCCATAGCCTTGAATTCATCCATCTTAGCCTAGAGTTGGTCAACCCGATCTATTTTCTGCTGGACCTGTGGATTCTGACCGTTAGACATCATGTCTAGCTCATCATCACTAACTTCAAAAATTTTTACCTGTCCCAACAGGTCAGCATTGATGCAATATTAAACACAGAAATAAAAAATAAAAGATAGAAGCAAGACGCTCTATAAATTATCAAGACAACAAGTAGGAACTAGTCTACTTACCTTCTTGATGAAATCAAGGAGTACCTATGTTATACGAACGACCCTCAGGATAACGATGATCTTGCAAATTGTTCGATCAAACAAAGGAACAAGTTCAATTTTGAATCACACCAAAATTGGAATAGTTAATTCACACGATTTTTGGGAGCAATGTTGCTGCCGTTTTTGATTGAAAATAATATCAAAAAAGGTGTCAAAATAATGAAGTGTTTAGGCTTATATAGAATGAGCCTTTACCTAAATCAACTAGGAAAATAATAACTAGTTAACCTAAATAAACTAGAAAATAACTAATTAACAAAAAGGCCACAATTTGGCTAAGTTTAAGAAGTAATCACGCAGGACTCCAAAACAAACAAGAATTAATATCTTCCATAACTACACAATAATCACAACATAGTCACAACATCACACGCCACCTTCCAATGTGGTGCATAGAAACGCTTGGCTCTTCTTCACCATCAAATGTGCATCATGAAGCTCTTTAGCTTGACTTCTCGTGAATGGTCTCGAAGGCTTAAACGTATCATGATCAGGTTGACCTGCATCATCCTCCCCTTCTTGAGAATATTTCGTCTTCAAAATCGAACCTTCTTCATATTTCAAAGCAACACAAGAAGTCAAGTTAGTGACATTGAATGTCTTAGAGACAGCATAATCATCAGGCAGATCTATGACATAAGCATTATTATTGATCTTCTGCAACACTTGAAATGGTCCATCTCCCCGCGGAGCCAACTTCCCTTTCCTATGGTTCGGAAATGCGCCCAAACCCAGTCACCTTTTTTTAAGTCCAACTTTTTCCTTCCTTTATTCCTCTTGACCGCTACTTTTTCATAAGCATCCTCCAAAGTTTTTCTCACCTTATCATGCAATTCGAGCAATGCAGCTGCCCGATTTTCTCCATCAACGCTAATAACTGCATCTCTCGGCAAAGGAACAAGATCAAGTGGTATCAAAGGATTAAAACCATAAACACATTCAAATGGAGTAATGCTAGTCATGCAATAAATAGTTCTATTATATGCAAACTCCATAATAGGTAATCGGTCAGCCCAAGTGCCGGACTTCCCTTTGGTCAAAGCTCGAAGAAGAGCTCCCAAGGTGCGATTAACAACCTCAGTTTGATCGTTAGTCTGTGGATGATGTGATGTAGGAAACAACAGTTTGGTGCCGAGAGCACCCCACACACACTTCCAAAAGTGACTCAAAAACTTAGCATCCCTATCACTAATAGTAGTTCGAGGCACACCATGTAATTTTAATACATTAGCAATGAACAAAGAAGCAACATGTTGTGCATCATCACATTTTACAAGGAATGAAATGAGGCATCTTAGAAAACCTATCAACAACCACATAAATGCTATCATGACCACCCCTAGATCGCGGTAGCCCCATCACAAAATCCATCGAGATATCTACCCAAGGACTAGTAGGAACGGGTAAGGGAGTATACACACCATGATTATTAGACCTAGACTTAGCTCTTTTACACTCAAAACACGCTCCACATATTGTCTCGACATCTCTCATCTTAGGCAATTGGAACTGTTCCCCTAATATAGCTAAAGTCTTATCTACCCCAAAGTGTCCCATCAAGCCCCCACAATGCGCCTCACGCACCAACAGCTCTCGCCACGAGGACTCGGGTATACAAACTCTCCCCTTCTTTAAAAGGTACCCATCATGCCATTGATATTTCTCAACTTGCTACCCACTAGTAATGGCATCATACACACTCTTAAGTTTAGGGTCATGCTCATACATAGACTTAATACTCTCAAAACCCATCAACCTAGATGCTAACGTGATAACCGTAGAAAACTTCCTAGATAGTGTGTTAGCTACTACATTCTCCTTTCCCTTCTTGTAATGAATCACGTAAGGGAAACTCAATGAAATCTACCCACTTGGCATGTCGTTTATTTTGTTTATCTTGAACCCTAAGATGTTTAAGGGACTCATGATCACTCCTAATTACGAATTCCTTAGGCTATAGGTAATGTTGCCAATGAGCTAAAGCTCTCACGAGGGCATACAACTCTTTGTCGTACATAGAGTAATTCAAGGCAGCCCCCTTCAACTTCTCATTACAATAGGCAATAGGCTTCCCATCTTGCATAAGAACACCTCCAATTCCCACCCCTGAGGCGTCACACTCAATTTCAAACGCCTTACTAAAATCAGGTAATTGTAACAATAGGGTAGAACTAAGCCTACATTTCAACTCTTGGAAGGCACCCTCCTGCGGCTCCCCCACACAAAAGGCCTATCTTTTCTCACCAACTCCATGAGTGGTACTGCGATGGTGCTAAAGTCTTTAACAAAGCGCCTGTAGAAACTAGCTAGTCCATGAAAACTTCTAACATGTGAAATAGTAGTAGGAGTAGACCAGTCTCTAATAGCTTCTACCTTAGATTCATCTACTTCAACACCATTAACACTTACAACAAATCCCAGAAATACAACTTTCTCTACACAAAAGGCACACTTCTTGTAATTAACATATAACTTTTCGGCTCTTAATACTTCAAACACTTGCCTTAAGTGATCAACATGGTCATCTAAACTTCTACTATAAATCAGGATATCATCAAATAGACAACCACAAACTTATTAAGAAACGGATTAAGCACATGATTCATTAATCGCATGAATGTACTAGGTGCGTTGGAGAGACCAAAAGGCATCACCAACTAGTCATATAGACCAAACTTGGTCTTGAATGCAGTTTTCCACTCATCACTCGGTTTCATACGGATTTGGTGGTAATCAGACCTAAGATCAATCTTAGAAAACACACTTGAACCACATAACTCATTTACCATATCATCTAACCTAGGGAGAGGATAACGATACTTTACTGTTATTTTGTTGACGGCTCGACAATCAACACACATCCTCCAGGTGCCGTATTTCTTTGGAACCAAGATCATGGGTATGGCACACGGACTTAGACTCTCTCGAACTAGCCCCTTATTCAATAGCTCATCCACTTGTCGTTGCAACTTCTTAGTATCCTGTGGATTGCTTCGATATGCGAGTTTGTTCGGAATTTGTGACCCTGGAACAAAGTCAATTTGGTGTTCTATCCCCCTCAATGGAGGTAGTCCACTCAGCATCTCCTCAGGAAACATGTCCCTGTATTCCTGCAAAACATCACTAACAACACTAGGCAAGGGCTGAACGTTAGTAGAAATTTCATCATTAGAACTCAAGTAAACACCCTTATGAACTAGACAAACACCCTTAGCTTTAGCCGTCTCTTTCAGCTCTCGCATGCGCTTGTAATCATTACTAACTTGTTTAGGTTTCAAGGGCTTAAGTAAATAACTCTTGCCCTCCAGCTTGGCCGTATAAGTGTTGGCCTTTCTATCATGATCAACACATCTATCAAACTGCCAAGGCCTGCCCAATAGTAAATGGAACGCCTGCATAGGCACTACATCGCACAAGATTTCATCTTGATAAGCTCCCACCTTGAACTTAATAAGTGCCTGCTTTACTACCTTTAATTCACCACATGCACTAAACCACTGCAATCGATAAGGATGGGGATGTTTCCTCGTAGGTATACTAAGTTGAGTCACTAACGTGTGGCTTACTACGTTTGTGCAACTTCCGGAATCAATTATCATCGAGCACACCTTTCCTTTCACCCTACATCTAGCATGAAACAAGTTCTCACGTTGCACATCTCCTTCCTCCTGTACGCTCATAGTGCTCAAGTTCCTACGTACCACTAAGAACATATTCACACCCTCTTCTTCTAACTCTTCCTCGCCGCACTCAACCAATTCTGCCCCCTTATCTTCCTCAATCTCCTCTTCACTTTCTTCTTCACACACTGTACCATCATCAAGAATTAACATGGTCCTCCATGTTGGACAATCCTTAGCGAAATGTCCATAGCCTTTGCGTTTGTGACACTGAAAAGAAGATGGGCTAGGAGAATTGAGTTGAGTCTTAGAATTACCTCCGGACCCTAGGTGCCGCAGCTTGGGCTAGCTTCTTAGGCTCTTGGTTTTGGCTTGTTATAGGCTCTCGAGTTTGGCTTTCTCCCCCAGTGTTCGGCGTCTTCCACTCTTTGTTTCGGCGTATGATAGTGGAATCGGAACCCCCTCTATATCGAGTTGCCTGGCTTTCTTTAATCATCTTTTCGGCTTTAATGGTAGCTAATAACACATCATGAAGAGCAATGAACACATGTAGCCTCAACTGATTGGAGATCGGATAATAGCCTCTTCTTCTTCGTCGTCTTCCATGTCAAGTGATAGACGAATATTCTCAAAGTCATCATAGTATTCTTCCACGGACTTCAACCCTTGTTTCAAATCATACAACTTCCATAACTGTTCTTCGTTGTGTTGCGGGTTGACATATTTACGAGTCATTATTTGCTTCAATTCTACCCATGTTGTGCGTACCGGTTGGTTATGTCTAACTCTGGATCTTTTCTCAGCCTCCCACCAAGTCGAAGCATAGGACTCGAAAGCAGCAATGGCATATGTAGCCTTCTTCTCCTCAGACATATCATTAATTTCAAATATCCGCTCAACTTGACGCTTACATTCTAAAAATCAGTCAGTATCACTAGTTCCTTTGAAAGTAGGGATAGTAACCTTAACGCTGTTCAACCCACTATCTCGGACATGGTCGCGGCCCCCTCGGTTTGGTAAGATTGGTTGGAAGTCCTCATAATGCTCAGCATATTCATCAAACTCATACTCTAAGTTCCTTCCACCAAAACCTCTAAGCCTCCCTCTCGGACCATGATCATAACCACATCTTCCCATGTAGTCTCGGCCTCCATTCCGTTGCCCTACTCTCGGATTCCGTGGCCCCAAATCATCACCTTCAAATTCCTCGAACTCAGGTTGATCATCCTCTCAGGCTGCTCTCATATCCCCTACGGGTGCTATGTTTCTCCGGGCTGGCATTAATAGTGTTATGACACCCCGGGGAATCCTCATGGTCCTGACATTTTGAGCATCTCCGTCCCTTTGCTCGTTTTGGCGAGCTAACTCCACGAACTGCTCGGGTCTAACGGTGGAACCGTCACTAGTTCCTTCTTCGGCGTGCTTCTGATTGCTAGAGGATCTTTCTATGTTCTCCAATCGGGCGCTAATTGACCTTACTTCGGCCAAGAGGTCAGCCAAAGTAATGTCAGTCACAACCTTTTCTCCTTCCGTGGCCATGTACCTGCAAAAGAAACAAGACTAGAGAATGTGTTAAGGTTAGTCAAAAATACTCTCTCACTTTTTTTGAATGACTCTTGGGTTCACTCAAATTTTCGGGTAGGATTTCACACTTGTCTTCAAATTAGCTTCCTCTAATTGACCAAGTTCCTTAGCGACCTTTCAAGTTCACAAGATCAATAGTTTCTTTGGGGTGAGTGAGTTTATGCGACTCGATAGACGGAAAGCTTTTTAAGTGAGCACAAGAAGCCAAGAATTATCTACGTAAGTGGAAATTCTGAGTTTTAGCACGAGGTCCTACAAGCTCAAAGATTACTAATTACTTAAGTAGGATATTACCTAAGAATTACTAATTAGAAGTAGTGTAATTAAGAAAGAATTTCGAAATTAGTGGAAGGAAGAAGTTTTAGAAGCTTTCCCACTTTAGTTTGGAGAAGACCAATCCCCTCTCCCTAACCTTAGGAATTCGGCCTCCCCCTCTTTCCTTTTCCAACCAATTTTCGTCCCCCTTCTGCTTTTCCAACTAGGTTTTCAACTTCTTGAAACTTCTCCCTTTTGGATTGGGAATTATTTCCTTCTTGGACTAGAATTAGGGTTTTCTATTCTCCTCCTTTCTCCGCCCCAAATTCGACCTCCCTTACACCTTTAGGCCCTCTTCCACGTTTTCAACAATACCTTTTCAAGAACAACAAATTAAAGTTCAAGAACTTTAAGAATTCAAGGCAATATTGTTAGGAACGTTTGAGGATTCAAGAACCTCTTCAAGAACAACGTAAAACTCTTCAAAAATGTCAATTTTAACTTCAAGAACTTCAAGATTTTCAAGATTCAATCGTGCATCTTCAATAATTTCAATTAGAGTTTCAAGATTTCAAGATTATCGGTTCCTAACGATCAAGAACTTCAAGAATCGGTTCAAGAACGTTTCTTTAGCAATCAATCTTCGAGACTTCAATCCCTAGATGATTTAACAACTCCAATAAACTATTAACTTTCAGTTTTTCTTTCTTCTCTTTTTTTTCACGTTTTTTAAATCAAAAATGAAATTTAAGAATTAGAACCTAAAACTAAGGCATGAAGAACATGATTGGGATTGTAGAAACAAACCTGTTCCAAGCTCTGATACCAACTGATGCAATATTAAACGCGGAAACAAGAAACAAAAGATAGAAGCAAGACGCTCTATGAATTATCAAGACAACAAGTAGGAACTAGTCTACTTACCTTCTTGATGAAATCAAGGAGTATCTATGCTATACGAACGACCCTCAAGATAACGATGATCTTCCAAATTGTTCGATCAAACAAAGGAACAAGTTCGATTTTGAATCACACCAAAATTGGACAAGTTAGTTCACACGATTTTTGGGAGCAATGTTGCTGTCGTTTTTGATTGAAAATAATGTCAAAAAAGGTGTCAAAATAATGAAGTGTTTAGGCTTATATAGAATGAGCCTTTACCTAAATCAACTAGGAAAAGAATAACTAGTTAATCTAAATCAACTAGGAAACAACTAATTAACAAAAAGGCCACAATTTGGCTAAGTTTAAGAAGTAGTCACGTAGGACTCCAAAACAAACAATAATTAATGTCTTCCATAACTACACAATAATCACAACATAGTCACAACATCACACGCCACCTTCCAATGTGGTGCATAGAAACGCTTGGCTCTTCTTCACCATCAAATGTGCATCATGAAGCTCTTTAGCTTGACTTCTCGTGAATGGTCTCGAAGGCTTAAACGTATCATGATCAGGTTGACCTGCATCAAGTATGTTCCTTTTGAGCTGCATCCAACTCAACTTGGAGGCTCTTGATTTCACCCTCGCGTTGCTTGCTGAGAAGTTTATACATGTTTCTTTTCTCAGCAAGCTCTTTGGCTTCAACCTCGAGTTGGCTCAAGTCGTCTCAATACCAGAGGAAGGTCTCGTGGTGGAGCACCGAGGACTACAAATATGAGGAAAGATATTAGAATTATCAAATTATTAGTTTAAATATCAAAAGAAAAATTGGAATCGTTAGGGATTATTAAGAGTTGCCCGGTTCAGTGCCTGTTGTGCTTCGATGAACAGGCATGGCAAATCTACCTCATTCATTTTGGCCTGGTCTTCCTAAGTCACCGGGCACCGGAGGTAACTAGCTATCCCTACGGGGGCGAAAAGAACTCGGGCATCCTCCGGAACGTGTGATGCTAATCGACTGCTTCCGACTAGGATCCACACTCGGGGCAGGGAACCGATTAACCAGTCTCGGGCTCGAGTTAGGCCTACCTGTCCTCGAGAACGGAATTTTCCTCTGTACCTCTAAGTCACCTAACCCGGTGACGTCCTCCGTGGCGGTGGAATTCACGCCATCAAAAAAATAGCGGAGGGGATCGTCCGCTCTGTGGGCCCCTCGTTGGGTCGTTCTCTCACAATTTGTGCCTTGTTGTACATAGAATCGGTGAACGAGGGTGACTCGGTGATGTATATCACACTAAGTGCCTCATTCAGGGCACTTCCCACATCCCAGGAAGCCTCAGCCCTGGCCTCCTCATCGACCTCCTTGGCCTGAGGCAGATCGGCCTCACGGGTCTCTATTTCGATGGCCCTCTGCTCTTTGAGGGGCGACGACTCGCGGGCCATAAAAACAAAAGGCTATTCCTCCTCGAGCTCATCCCTAAGACGATAGAGCAAGTCCGAAGTTGGGACTCGGGAGCTGGTGTTTTCCTTTGGCTTGCGCATCAGCCTTCTCCTTAATTTCTTTTTCTCCGAGTTTGGGGAACTCGGAGCCCTCCTTCTCTTCCTCTCTCCGGCTTGCCCCCAGAGCAGAAGACTCAACAGGCAAGTCCTCGTCCCCAACCGAAGGCCTAAGCTCGACGTTCTTAGGCAAACCTGCAAAGGAAAGTGAAGGAGATAAGGACACGATGTTAGAAGAGAAAGTTCACTATGACTTGTTCGGGAAAAGAACCTTACCATGAGAATGGGCCTCCCAACGGCCTTTTGAAAGTTTACGCCATGAGCGCTCGGAGTAGGGTATCTGTGACACAATTCCCTCGACCCACTCCTTGAGTCGAGGGATAGCATTCGGAACTCGAGCAAGGGCTACAACATAACAAGCATCAATAAGAAAAGGGAAGATAAGTCATAAAATCGACACTTAAAGGGAATACTTACGTGATGCATTCCACCTTTGGGGGAACGGCCTCCAGTCGGCAGGTACCAGGTCGACGATCCTCACTCGAACAAAACGCCCTGGTCAACCCTGATCGGCAACAGATCAGTGATTAACGAAAAAGAAGATTTTTACATTTTTAGAATTGTACTAGGGATGAAACTCTCCTACTATATAAAGAAGATAATTTTTATTCAATAGGGACATTGTAACACACATTTCAAAGCAGTACATTATTATTTTCTCCGTGATTAGCTCTTTCTCTTGTTTAATGCTGGCTATAGCAAGCCCGGGTCAAGAGTAAATATTTCAATAAGGCTGGAACTATCCTCCTGGTGTGGTTTGAATCTATTTTATCTTTGTTTTTTCAATTTGACTTAATATATCGCTTTGTATCAAATTAATCCGCGTATCTTTAAATCACTTACAAATTTAATTGTTATTCTCTTTTGAGTCTAAACAAGTTTAGTTAGAATATATACTTCTGCATAATTTATTTCTCTGCAACATATTTAAGATTTATCTATGTATGAAAAATTTAATGGAGTATTAAAATAAAATAAAAAACTCAAATTAATACTCCTTAAAGTAACAGAAAATTCATCTTAAGACTACTAAAGAAACAAAAATAAAGTATTATTAATTCTATATAAGAAGATCAGATTTATATAAATGACATAAAAACATTCCGATTATCAACAAAAACTCATTCGAAAAGACCATCATCGAGAAATTGGAATTTTGGTATTGAAGTCTTGTTCTTGCAGGGTATATGCTTATTATTTGAACTATACAAAAGCAAAATACTCTCTATATATATATATATATATAGCTTATTTGCTGATTGATCATCTATATTTTTTAGTAAAACAAAACCATGGATATGAATGAGTAGCTTTTATTATATTACCTAATTCCTAAGCATCATCAATTTAATTACCTATCTTGGTAAGAATTTATCCAACACGCAGTGTTGCACCTATTGGAGTAAATTTTATGGGTGATCATTCAACGTTGTGTTTATTATTCTAAAGCCACTTTTTTTTCTTCTTTTTTTTGTTAAGTAAAAGTCATTCAACTTTATGTTCATTACCCAAAAGTCACTTTTCTTTCTTTTGTTACATATTTTTACTATGCTCTAATTATCTACCAAATTTTATATAACTTTCATATGAAAAGTCTATTATGCCATTGATATTATAAATCTCCCCATTTATATAATATCTATATTATATACTATATAATATATTTTTACCTAGGTATTTTACATATAAGTAAAATAACTTAATGTTATTTGATTTATTATTTTTATATTATATTTGACATTTAATTTTTCCTTAATGTTAACTTTCAAGATATAGAGCTGGAATTATTAAATTTTTTAGTAACATTATTGTAAATAAATCTCAAGTCAATATTCTTAACCATACCTAATGAAATATTTTTAAAAAAAGTTATAAAATTAAAGCTCACAGATTTATCAGTCAAGCCGTATTCGTTAATCAAATAAACAAAATACCTACATTTAGCACACTGACACATCAAATTAACACTTTAAAAAAATATTAACAGATAAAAGATTTAAAAGACTTAATATTAAGCACAAATATTTTTGAATTTTTTGAAAGTTTTACTGACTATAAAAAGCTATCATTTTTTAACTAAATCTGTTTTTATTATTTTAAATAAATATAAAAAAATAAATATTTTTTGTCGTTTTTATATTTCAATATATGTTCATGTTTGAATATGATTAAACAAATAGAGTGCCATGAAAAAATAAAATGTACAAATATATTATAAAATAATAAAAAATAATATGAAGTTATTTTAACTATAAGTAAAAATACCTTGGTAAAAATATATTATATTTATTTTTCAGGTGAAAGTTTTATAAATCTGGTCAAAGTGACTATTGTGATAAGTAGAGCATAATAAAATAATTACATGAAACATAAGAAGGACAAGTAACTTTTGGGTAATGAATACAAGGTGGAATGACTTTTACGTAACCAAAAAAAGAAAAATGACTTTAGGTTAATGGACACAAAGCTAAATGACCACCCATAAAATTTACTCTACCTACTGATGTTGATTAAAAACTCAATTTCCTACTATTTACCCTTTCTTTATAACACCCTTTATAGTGGAATATCATTTAATAAATTATGCTACTTTTTAAAATATTCTTTGATGATGCACACATTCAATTGAGTAATTGCAACATTAAAAACCATCAAGTATCGCATTACATTCAGAATTTTAAAAAAAGAACAGTTTAAAATAACCCAAAATAAGTAACAGAATAAAAAAATATAGTAATTGAGTTTGGGAAAATTATAAAGGTAAACAAATGATAATTGTTTGATAGATAATCATGAACTTCACTAATTCTTACAAGATAGTCCTATCACATTATAAATAGACTTTAAAGAAGAGAAGGAATCAAACTTAATTTTGTGTAAATCATACTCCTAAAATACAGTCGACTATTTAGAAGACAAATAATTTTGCGTAAATCCTACTGCTAAGATATAGACTTTATGACCTTGCAAGCTCCAACTATGCTGAACCTCCATCTCTATTTCCATCTCAAAGGTTAAATACGATTCTTGCTACTTCATTGCCAAGCTTACCTAGTTCTTTTATGCATAAAAGATATGAGTTTCTTTCTTTTTCCATAAGGAATAGACAAATGCTGGCTTCTTTCAATAATTAGCGAACTGAATTCTGCCAAAGATGTCATTGTCGCAAGATTTTGGTAGACAACAAACACAAGTTATTAGACTGTGATATATCTCATAAATAGACGTAACATGCAGAAAACTAATCAAAAGTCAACTAGCTATAATTGATCCTTAGAAATCTGTTGGTCATTTATACCTATTCTCAAACTCAACCCCTTTAGCGAAGGGGTTCCCACACAATTGCTACCAATTTTATTTGTTTTAGTATTAGCCTCTAAATGTGATCACTGAAAGTGATGAACGCCAAAATGTCAAGTTGAGAAGAATAACAAATATTATAGATTAAGCGACTATAGACTATAGAAAAAATAAACTTAAGAATTAAATAAAACTCAGAGGAAAACATAGATATATGATTCTCTACTTCTCTTCGGACAATGCAATTATTTAAAACAATCCTAGAGGTAAAAAACTAATTGTAACTTCAATTTTACAGAATACTAACCAATAGTGACTTCAATTCCACATAATATTCTATAAATAACTAACTAACAAATTATAAAGGAGTAAAATATACCATTTAGTCAATCAATCTCTAGATTGATTATACTGCAAAGGTTAGCAAAACTTAGACGATATATGCATACCTGACGAAAAATGTTCCAAGGATAACTAAATGGGGATAACGAGAGAATTCGAATAATAAATTATCAGTAATTATGATTATGCTATTACTAAAATATTCACAAATTCATATGAAAAATAAGCAGAAAAATTGGAGCTGAAGCATTAAAGTTTTGTACTTGTCACCCCAAAATCCACTAATCGTGATGGCGCCTAAACCAACCCGTTAGGTAAGCCAAACAATAGTCAACATAATTCAAATGAGAATAATAAGAAATCAATAATGAATTAACTGAAATTTTATACAGTAACCCAAGTACTGGTAGTACAAGTCATGAGCCACTAAGACTTAGATTTACAAAGTTGGTGTAAATTAAATACAACCTCTATTTGAAATATACATAAACATATTTCAAATATAAAGTTACTAAGACCAAGTGATAACGATATCCGAAAAAGCAGGTACGTTCTCAATGCCAGCTCCGGTCATACACAACAGTATCAGCTCCAAGATTTGCATGCAAAGTGCAGACGTATAGTATGAGTACAACCGACCTTATGTACATAATAAATAACAAACCTAACCTCAAATTGAAAGCACTGACGAGCTCGGAAGAAAGTCAATGTCCAATACCAGTGATTAACCACAACATAGTAACATCAAATAACTCAAAAGATATCATATTCAACTCGTTCACAAATATAGGAAGTTACACATGCTTAACAAGTATAACAGTTAAAATCTAAATCTTTCATCGAATTGACTAAAACTATGAGTTTATGAGAGAACTATGATTTATTCAAACTTTCAACAACAGATAAGACTTTTCATTTACCAGTTAGCATGGAAAAATACATCTCTATGCCTACATGTCAAATATATGTCAAGTCAATAACACCATATCGCCATCTAGCATGAGAAAAATACATCTCTATGCCTACATGTCAAATATACATGTCAAGTTAATAATATCACAGTGAAATCATCAAGTACACTCACTCTCAGTACACTACAGGTGCTTGGCTCAAATGCCCTCACCATCACACACACAATCACTTGGCACTATAGGGGTACTTGGCATAAATGCCCCTTGCCAAAGCACATATCTCTGGGCACGACATCATCCTTCGTGCTTATACTCTCTTCCTCACATGATAATACAAAAATAATGGTACTACATCACCATTTGTGCTTTTATTCTCATATTCACACGATAAAATAAAAATAATGGCACGACATCATCCTTCATGCTTTACACTCTTCCTCACCAAATACATATACATTAACAACAAGCAAGGTAGGAAACATGGATAACATCAAGAAGAATGATTAAGTAAAATACACCACGTGAACGACAATCACAATTCTTGCATCAATAAATAATTCAATAAAATTCAAGAATCTCATTGTTCAAGTATATCAACCAAGCTCAAACATGATCTTCAACATAAGTGTGAAATCCAAGTATCTCAAAAATAACAGACCTAGACATGTATTCGTGATTTAGCTATAATTATGACCGAATTTAGCACATCAACTGTTTCACAAAGAGTCCATCATATTTAAACAAGTTGTAGTAGGCTTAAGCATGGTCTCTAGCATTGAACTTTTGCTCGTACTATTATAAAAGTCAAGTAAAACATGAGGCAAGGAAATCACAAAGTCCAACAAGGTATAAAGAACCTTATATTCTACTCCGAGCATGGATGATCCTAACACATGCATATATGCTTGTCACCTCGCATATACATCATCCTCACATGTAGCAAACAATATCATTTTATTAGGAAATATTACCTCAACAAAGCTAGAAAACACACTTACCTCTTTTTTGGAACACAATCAACAATCCAACAATGCTTTTCTTTTAGAACAAGCCTCCAAACGAACCGAATCTAATCAAATATCGTTAAACAATTCAAAATAATCTTTAGAAACTACCCACGAATAAAAATATTCAATCTTTAACTAAATTAAAACAGTCAACAAAAAGTCAACCCTGGCCCACGTGGTTGAAATCCTAGATTAAGACCAAATTTTAATTACACATTCACCTCCGAGGCCGGATATGTGATTTGTTTCGAAATTCGACCTTAAATTTGAGGTCTAAATATTAATTTTTCAAATTCCTAAACTCTACCCAAAACCCCCAATTTCTACTTTACATTTCATGAAAAAGTAATTGTAAGTGATTGAAAATAAGTTAAAGCTACTTACCAATGAATTTGGAAAGAAATTGCTCCTTAAAAATTGCCTCAATAGAGTCTCGGATTCAAAAATGATGTAAAATGAGCTAAGTCCCGAAATTTACGTAGCTGCAGATATCGCAATTGCAAACTCTTGTCTGCAATTGTGATGTTTGTAAAAGCGAACAAATGCTTGCAAAAGCTAACAACTTCTGAGCCCTCTCGTATTGCAAAAGAGATGAAGTCATCGTAAATGCGAACCTTAGGCAGTCCGCAAATGCGAAAGTGCATCGCAAATGCGACTGCCCCGTAATCAACATTGTCCCAAATGCAACATACCCACTGCAAATGTGGAGTCCTCCCATCTGCAAATGCGATGAAAACTTCGCGAATGAGATGTGCCAGCCCCCAGTCCATCTTCGCTAATGCGATACATAACTCGCAAAAGCAATGTTCATATTTGCGAGCAGAACCTCGCAAAAGCGATGTTCACATTTGCGAGCAGAACCTCGCAAATGCGAGATCTACAGGTTGAAAGCACCAGTTGTTCTTCAGCAGTTCAAAACTTCCCACAATGCATCTGAAACTCATTCGAATCCTTGGGCTCCAATATAAACATTCACACAAGTATAAAACATCATACAAAATCACTCGGTAAGTCAAATCATAAAAATAACATCAATATCAAGAATCGATCATTAAAACTCAAAATTTTCAACTTCAAAACTCATTTTTTCCAACTTCTCACATAATGCGCCGAAATGGCTTGGGTTCACCAAGGACCCCAACCAAACATGCGTACAAGTCTAAAAATATCATACGAATCTATCGGAATCGTAAAAACACCGACCCGAGGTCATTTACCAAAAACGTTGACCGTGGTCATCTCTAGTCATTTTTAAAGCCAAAAATCATATTTTCTTTAAATTTTCACATATAAAATTTTCGAAAAACAATATTGTCATGACCTACAACCCATCTAGTCATGATAACACCTAACCCCACCCGCTAGGTAAGCCAAATAACAGTCAGCACACTATTAATGAAATGGTCAACAAATGATATAACTGAATTTCCATATAATATCCCAAGGACTAGTAGTAGAAGTCATGATCCACTAAGACTTAAATTTACAAAGCTAGTATAAAATAAGTACAACATCTGTTTGGAAAGTACATAAATGAACTCAAATCTAAAACTACCAAGGACAAATGGTAGCTATATCTGGAGGGCAGCTACATCTTAAGTGCCAACTCCCGCCATCCACATCATCTCAACTCCAGATCTGAAAGCAAGGTGCTAAGTGTAGTATGAGTATACTCGACTCCATGTACTCAATAATTAATAAACCTAACCTCAGGTTGAAGGGCAGTGACGAGCTCGGAAGAAGGTCAATGTCCGGTACTAGTGGTCAACAACCCAGGATATAATGATGGAAGTAACAATAAATAACTCAAAAGACATCTTATTTAGCTTGTTCACAAATACGGGAAATTAGACATGCTTTACAAGTATAATAGGTAAAGCCCAAATCTCACACCGAAATCACCAAAATATGAGTTTATCAGAAATCTGTGATTTTTTCCCCTAAAACTTTCAACAACAGATGCGATATTTTGTTTATCAGCTAGCATGAGGAAAATGCATCTCTGTGTACATGTCAAGCATACATGTCAAGTCAATAATACCATATTGCCATCTAGTATGAGGAAAATATATCTCTATGCTTACATGTCAAATATACACATATCAAGTCAATAATATCATAGTGAAATCATCAAGTACACTCACTCTCAGCACACTTAAGGTGCTTGAATGAAATGTCCCTCTCCACCACACACAAAATCACTCAGCACTGTACATGTGCCTGGCTCAAAAGCCCCTCACCAAAGCATGTGTATATCATTGTGCACGCGCTCATTGTAATATCAAACTCCAAAGGAGAGGATCCTATCCCAAGTGCTAATCAATAGTCAATATGACCTGTTGTGGCGTGCAATTCGATCCAAACAACAACTATTTGCAGCGTGCAACCCGATCCAAATATTAATCCGTTGCAGCATACAACCCGATCCAAATATAGGATCACCCGTGTCGGTATGTATGATAAGTTTATACAGTGATTTGATAGCTTTGGAACGACTCTTGGCATGTTCGAGGATGAATGTTTGTTTAATAGGGGGAGAATGCAACAACTCAGCCGGTCGTTTTGAGCTTTAGTATTCCGTTTGGTGGTTTGAGGTCTTGAGTAGCTTCATATTGTGTATTATGACTTGCGTGCATGGTCTATTTTGATTTTTGAGTGATTTAGGATTAATTTGGAAGAATGATTTGTCACCACCCAGCCTAGGGCCACGATGACTAACCGACACTAAGTGCCGATCATCACTAAACCTGCTGATAATCTACTAATCATGAATATAACTGAAAAGATGAACAAGCATAAGCATAGCTAATAAGAACTGTACAATCTGGAAAGCTGACAAGGCTAACACAAGCTGATATATAAAAACATACTAATTGCGCATGTACATATCTACAGGCCTCTAAAACTGCTGAGCTGATCAAGTACTAGACGGAACAGGGCCCCGCCATACCCAAACTAGCTAACTATAAACCTACCAAAATATAAGCAACTCCGGGAGTAAACGGAGTGACTCCAACTATTGGTGGATGGCCTACTAATGTGGCTCAAGCGCTGATCTTTATGTACCTGCACGGCATGAAACGCAGCACCCCGGAAGGGACGTGAGTACGATATGTACAAAGTATGTAGGGTGGAAAGCATATGTGGAGCATACTAAAGTATGAATGTAAGCTGGAAATCTAAATATAAGCCGAAAGCTAAACAAGAGTATGAACTAGAAACTAATCTGGAAATGAACCAAGTTAAGCTAAAATTGTGTTGAAACTGAACAACTATTTGAACTGTTACATGTCTGCCGTTATGGGCTATATCCCCCCAATCAGGTAAATATACATCTGAACTAGCATCATGTGTAGAAATGCAATGCAAACTGTAGTTATAGACGCGTATATAACATGTCTGACTGGCGTTATGAGCTATATCCCCCCAGGAGGTAAATATATAATCAATAGGCTCGGCTAGTGTTATCATCTATCTCCCCCCAGCATATAATCAATAGGCCTCGCAAGCATTATGGCTATATCCCCCGAACATAATCAATGTAAGCATGTATGAGGCATAACACAAGTGGCAGCATCATATGGACTCAAAATATCATAAAGGAGACAATTAACGGAATCACAAACGTAATCTGACCCTCGTTGTCCATAGGTTGGACGGAGGATCCTATCCCCATTTTAGGAATGAGTATGTACATGAGATACTAAGGCAAATTAGCTCATTAGGATCCCTCTAGGATAAAATTTAGAACCAAGGAACTCAAAATTTGTCCAACTTTTCGAATTTCCAAAACTTTCAGCAGAGTTTCTCCTAAAACTGGATGATACCCAAAAAAATCGCAAGCACCACAATATACATGGGAATGGATACCCAGCCAAGATGATAGCATCAAACTAAAGTAGATCCAGTTATCCACAATAGTGCCAAACAATCAACAAAATGAGATTATGAACGTAATGTTGGCTCATAGCGGCTAACTAGTGACATGATAGTCTAAACTTGATTTAGGAATAATCTAAGCATAAACACATGATAATTAAGATTATATAATCTTAAATGAAGCCATTAGGATCAGATAGGGGTTAGGTATAAATAAAAATACCAATAGAACATAACAAACGGAAGTCCGGATGGCATAGGCCAAATGGGTGATTCGTCCTTTTTGTTTTTGTTTTATTTTGACGTTTCAACTGTAACGACCCGGCCGGTCATTTTGAGAGTTGTAGCCTTGTTCCTTCATCTATTGCTCCTTTCGTGCTTTAGAGCTGTTATATGACTTATCGGGTTAGTTGGTACGGGTCCGGAGAGATTTTGGAATGAATTGAGACACATAGTCTCATAATGGAAAGCTTAAGTTGGAAATGTTCACGGGATGTTGACATATGGGTAAACGACCCCAGATTTAAATTTTGATGATTCCGTTAGCTCCGCTAGGTGATTTTGAACTTAGGAGCGTGTCCGGACTATGATTTTATAGTTCTAGGCTCCGGTTGTAGAGATTTGGAAATTCAAAATTTATTAGGCTTGAATCTATGTGCGATTCGTGTTTTGATGTTGTTCGAGGTGATTTGAGGATTCGACTAAGATATTTTGGGCTTGATGGTATGTTTGGTTAAGGTCCCAGGGGCTTCAAGTGAGTTTCGGATGGTTAACGAATCAATTTTGGACTTGGTGTTATAGTTGCAGATTTCTGGTGCACTAATCTGGTTTGCTTATACGCGATCGCGTGGGAAGGTCAGCGATTGTGTAGGCTTAGCTGGGCAGTGGAGGACTTTGTTTTACACGTTCGCGAGAAAAGGGATTCGATCGCATAGTTGTGGGATGTTGTGATTCGCGAACACGTGGCTAAGGTCGCATTCCCATAGGGTATAGGAGGCTGAAGCTGAGGTCATGCGTTTGTTCTTCACGATCGCATGAAGAGGGCCGCGATCACGTAGGTTTGAGGAAGCATTAGTTCGCATTCCCGTGGATGTCTCTGCATTCGCGTAAGGCAAAATAGAGGGGCATATTGTTTTATGCTTCGTGAACGCGGGAGGATGGTCGTGTTCGCGATGAAGGCGTAACTGGGCAGAATAAAAGATTCAAAAACGAGGGTTTCGAGTCCATATCACAAAATTGATTTGGGAGCTCGGTAGAAGGCGACTTTTGGAGGGATTTTTCACGTGGGTGTTTGGGGTAAGTGATTCCTATCTAATTTTGGTTAATTTCCATGATTATTCCTTTAATTCTACTATTAAATTTGTGATTTGGGGTAGAAAATTGAGGAAAGTGAAGAAGAGTTCTTGGGCTAGGTTTTTTAGGTTTTGAGTGAAATTTTGTTGTCGGATTTGGGTAAATTTGATATGGTTTGACTCGGGGTTGAAATGGGCTTCCTGGTTTGGTGATTTTGTGGGATTCTGAGACATGGGCCCGTGGGCGGTTTTGAGCCAATTTTAGATTTTTGAGTTATAACTTCATATTTCTTGTAGAATTGATTCCTTTAGCCCGTATTTATTGTATCGTACTGTTTATGACTAGATTCGAGGCATTTGGAGGCTGATTTGCAGGGGCAAAGGCATTTTGGAGCAGAGTTTTGCTTGGATTCAGGTAAGTAACACTTCTAAACTTGGCTCTGAGGGTTCGAAACGCCGAAATATATGTTATATGATTGGTGTTGAGGTGACGCACATGCCAAGTGACGGGTGTGCGGGAGTGCACCGTGAGAATTGTGACCTGTTCGATTCCATGGCACTATATAGTGGACTTAACTTGTAGATGTCCGTGTTTTCATCATGTGATAAAGTAATTAAGCTGTTAAACTTGCTCGGGATCATGTTTAGGCTAGATGTCGGTACTATTGGAACCCATAGTGGTCGTTTCTTGCTGTTGTCTTACTGATTTCATTGATATTTCTTACTCAGTCATATTCATTCATCTCACATCATATCTCAGTCTATATTGTTATTTATTGATGCATCATATCATTATTTTCGGGCTAGTTTCATTGACATAGTGAGCCCGTGAGAGAGACTGGAGAGATTAATGATTGAGTGAGGCCGAGGGCCTGGCTATGAGTGATATTTATGGAGTCGGGCTGCACGCCGCAGCGGAGATATTAATTTACTAGCGCTTGGGCTGAAGGAGCCCCTCCAGAGTCTGCACAGAACCCTAATGAGCGTGGTTGATTATATTAAGGGATGGATCTTCCTTGGACATAGATCTTGTCTAAAGCATTATATTCCTGGGGATGGATCTTCCCAATGAGCTGGATTGGCCCTACTCAGTACTGGGTGGCTGATGGTTAGTCAATGTACATATTCGGGGATGGATCTTTCCTGGGCCGGATTGGCCATATACAGTACTGAGTGATTGAGCAATTGAAAGTGTGAGCACATGAGGCAGACATCATAGTGCATCACATACAGCATGTGCATGGGCATGTAGAAGTAGAGAAATTACATTCTTCTTATCATTCAGATTTGATCTATTTTACTGTTTTGAGTTTATCTACTGAACTTGAAAGCATGTCTACGTTTCTACACTATTACTTCTATATTGAACCGTGCTGGTTGAGTTCGTCACTACTTTCAGTCCAAAGTTTGGATTTGTTACTTACTGAGTTGGTCGTACTCACGCTACACCCTGCACCTCGTGTGCAGATCCAGGTGCTCCCGGTCACGGCAGCTGCTAAGTGTGGAGTCAGGATCTAGGGAGACTATCGAGGTAGCTGCATGACGTTCGCAGACCTTGACCCTCCTTCGTTATCGTTACTTATATTTCAGTTTTTTTTTTTTACTCTTTAGACATTGTATTGGACTATCTTCCATTGTAGATGCTCATGCACTCGGTGACACCATGATTTTTGGGAGAGATTGTACTGGGTTGCGTGTTTATTTTTGTTTCCAAGGTTTCTTCAAATATTAACTGCTTGCGTATTTTTCTTCTTAAAGCTTTTGGTTATGTTGGAATAGTTGAGTAATTGGCTTGCCTAGTTCCCCGATAGGCACCATCACAACGGTTGGTTTTGGGTCGTGATAAGTTGGTATCAGAGCCTAGGTTACATAGATCTCACGAGTCATGAGCAAGCTTAGTAGAGTCATGCGGATCGATACGAAGACATCTATACTTATCTTCAAGAGGCTGCCGAAGCGTTAGGAAATTTCACGTCTTTGTATTCTCGTCGGGCGGATTCGTTGACTCCGGTAACTAAATTTCTATTATTCTATTGTCTCACAGATGGTGAGGACACGTACTGATGGATAGGATGGATGGCCACCAGTACCACCAGCTATGGCCGCGAGAGGCCGAGGTCGCAGCAAAGGCCCAGATCGTAGTAGAGGCTGTGGTAGGGGTAGGGGTGCAGCTCGTACAGTAGCAAAGGCAGCACCTGCAAACCCACCATCCACTCCAGCTCAGGAGCAGGTACCAGATACAGTTGAGCCAATGGGTTCAGCTCAGGCACCAGCTGTGCCCATCGTGATTCCAGGCCTTTAGGAGGCCTTAGCTCAAATTCTGACAGTGTACCAGTCTTGCTCAGAGGGTTTCTGTTCCAGCCGCAGCAGCCATTTCTCAAGCTGGGGGAGGTACTCAGACTCCTACCGCCCGTACACTCGAGCAGGTGATACAAGGACTCCAAACCCCGGGGGCACTACCAGCCCAGCCAGTTGCAGCTGCTCAGGTCCCGGTAGTCCCGTTATGACTGATGATGAGTAGAGGAGACTTGAGAGATTTGGGAGACTTCGACCTCCATCATTTAGCGGTGCTGAGTCAGAGGATGCTCAGGGCTTTCTGGATAAGTGCGAGAGGATGCTTCGGACAGCGGGTATTCTGGAGACCAATGGGGTCTCGTTCACTACTTTCCAGTTTTTCTGGAGCTGCCTTCAGATGGTGGGAGGCTTATGAGAGGTGCATGTCGGTTGGTGCAGCACCACTTACATGGAAAGAGTTCTCCGTTCTCTTCTTGGAAAAGTTCGTGTTGCGGTCTCGCAAAGAGGAGTTGCGCAGACAATTTGAGCAGCTTCATTAGGATGGCATGTTTGTGACGCATTATGAGATGAGGTTTTATGAGTTGGCTCGTCATACAGTTTGGATGGTTCCCACTGATAGGGAGAGGGTATTTGGTGCTACTTTTGATGAGGTAGTCGACATTGCTCGGCAGATAGAGATGGTCCTCAGTTAGGAGCTACTTTAATGAGGTAGGCGACATTGCTCGGCAGATAGAGATGATCCTCAGTCAGGAACGGGGTGAAAGGGAGGCCAAGAGGCCTCAACGACCGGGTGGTTTCAGTGGTGTTCCTTCTGGGGGTCAGTTCCACCACGGCAGGGGTCGTCTTTATGGGCATGCTCAGACGGCTCGTCTAGTTCACAGTGGTACATCATCCGGCCATGGTTCATATAGTACACATCAGGGTCAATCATCTCTCAGTGCCCTTCCAGCTCAGAGTTCATCCCATGCACCTCCAGTTCAGGGCTTATCGGCACCAGGTTCTTCTAGCGAGTATTCTAGTGCTCGGGGCTCCCTTCAGTCCCCACCGCCATTCGCAGGGAGGGGTTGTTTCCATTGTGGAGATATGGGTCACATCAAGAGGTATTGTCCCTGCCTTACGGGAGGTCCAGCTCAGCAGAGGAGTCAGCCGACGACTTCAGCACCGTTACTTCACCACCCGCTCAGCCAGTTCGGGGTAGGGCCCAATCAGCTAGAGATCTCCCTAGAGGGGAAAGCCGATCAGGGGGCGGCCAGGCCCGATTCTATGCTATTCTTACCAGACCAGATGGTGTTGCTTCATATGCAGTGATCACAGGTATTGTCTTAGTTTGCCACAGGGATGCCTCTATATTATTTGACCTTGGTTCCACTTATTCATATGTATCATCGTACTTTGCTCATTATTTGGATATGCCCTGTAAGTCCTTAGCTTCATCTGTTTATGTCTCTATGTCCGTGGGCAATACTATTGTTGTGGGCCAT
Organism: Nicotiana obtusifolia; assembly: GCA_002018475.1. NCBI lineage: Eukaryota > Viridiplantae > Streptophyta > Magnoliopsida > Solanales > Solanaceae > Nicotiana > Nicotiana obtusifolia. The sequence goes on along the minus strand of MCJB01051575.1, from coordinate 82,977 downwards.
GTATATCGGTTGTATGTGGTGACTATTGTTGGATTGGAGACCAGAGTTGATCTTTTGCTGCTAGTATGGTGGACTTTGATGTGATTTTCGGTATGGATTGGCTTTCTCCCTATCATGTTGGTCTAGATTGTCACGCTAAGACTGTGACGTTGGCGATGCCGGGATTGCCAAGGATTGATTGGAGAAGTACTCTAGACTATGTTCCCGGCATAGTGATTTCATATTTGAAGGCCCAGTGGATGGTTGGGAACGGTTGTTTATCTTATTGGCCTTTGTGAGGGAGGTTAGTGTTGACACTCCTACTATTGATTCTGCTTCGGTGGTACGGGAGTTTTCGGATGTGTCTCCTGCAGATACATCGGGCATGCCGCCTGACAGGAACATTAAATTCAGTATTGACTTGGTGTCGGGTACTCAACCCATTTCTACCCCACAGTATCGTATGCCACCAGCGGAGTTGAAAGAATTGAAGGAGCGGCTTCAGGGATTCCTTGATAAGGGTTTTATTCGGCCTAGCGTGTCACCTTGGGGTGCACCAGTTCTATTTGAGAAGAAGAGGGATGGTACTATGAGGATGTACATTGATTACAGGCAATTGAATAAATTTACAATCAAGAACAAGTATCCTTTGCCGCGTATTGATGATCTGTTTGACCAGCTTCAAGGAGCAAGGGTGTTCTCCAAGATCGATTTGAGGTCTAGGTATCACCAGTTGAAGATTCAGGACGTGGATATTCTAAAGACAGCATTCAGGACCCATTATGGTCATTATGAGTTCCTTGTGATGTCTTTCGGGCTGACCAACGGCCCAGCAGCATTCATGCATCTAATGAACAGTGTGTTTCAGCCTTATCTCGATTCATTTGTCATAGTGTTCTTTGATGATATCCTGGTGTACTCTCGTAGCCAAGAGGAGCATGCGCAGCATTTGAGGATTGTGTTGCAGAGGTTGAGGGAGGAGAAGCTTTATGCCAAGTTCTCCAAGTGTGAGTTCTGGCTCAGCTCAGTGGCATTCTTGGGGCACGTGGTGTCCAGTGAGGGTATTCAGGTGGATCCGAAGAAGATAGAGGCGGTTCAGAGTTGGCCCAAACCGTCCTCAGCTACGGATATTCGGAGCTTTCTTGGCTTGGCCAGTTATTTTCGTCGCTTCGTAGAGGGCTTCTCGTCTATTGCATCGCCCTTGACTAAATTGACTCAAAAGGGTGCTCCTTTCTGGTGGTCGGATGAGTGCGAGGAGAGCTTTCAGAAGCTCAAGATTGCTTTGGCTACAGCTCCAGTTCTAGTTTTGCCTTCAGCTTCAGGCTCTTATGCAGTATATTGTGATGCTTCTCGGATCGGTATTGGGTGTGTCTTGATGCATGAGGGTACATTGATTGCTTATGTTTCGCGCCAATTGAAGCCTCATGAGAAGAACTACCCTGTTCATGATTTGGAGTTAGCTGCCATTGTTCATGCATTGACGATTTGGAGGAATTATCTCTACAGTGTGCCTTGTGAGATGTTTATGGATCATCGAAGCCTCCAACACTTTTTCAAACAGAAGGATCTAAATTTGAGGCAGCGGAGATGGTTGGAGCTGCTAAAGGACTATGATATCACCATTTTGTATCATCCTGGGAAGGCTAATGTGGTGGCCGATGCCTTGAGTAGAAAGGCGGTGAGTATGGGTAGTCTTGCATTCATTCCCATGGGATAGAGACCTCTTGTAGTTGATGTTCAGGCTTTGGCCAACCAGTTCGTTAGATTGGATGTTTCGGAGCCTAGCGGGGTTCTAGCTTATGTGGTTTCTCGGTCTTCCTTCTATGATCGCATCAGAGAGTGCCAGTATGATAATCCCCATTTACTTTTCCTTAAGGACACGGTTCATCATGGTGATGCCAGAGATGTGATTATTGGGGATGATGGGGGTATTGAAGATGCAGGGTTGGATTTGTGTGCCCAATGTGGATGGGCTACATGAGTTGATTCTTGAGGAGGCCCACAGTTTGCGGAATTCCATTCATCCAGGTTCCGCGAAGACATATTAGGACTTGAGGCAGCACTATTGGTGGAGGAGAATGAAGAAGGATATAGTAGGGTTTGTAGCTTGGTGCCTTAACTGTCAGCATGTGAAGTATGAGCATCAGAGACCGGGTGGATTGCTTTAGAGGTTAGAGATTCCAGAGTGGAAGTAGGAGCGGATCACCATGGATTTCGTAGTTGGGCTCCCAGGACTTCGAGGAAGTTCGATGTTATTTGGGTGATTGTGGATTGGCTGACCAAGTCCGCGCACTTCATTCCAGTTGGTACTACCTATTCTTCGGAGCGGTTGGCTGAGATTTACATTCGAGAGATTGTCCGCCTTCACAATGTGCCAGTGTTCATCATTTCAAATCGAGGAACACAGTTTAAATCATAGTTCTGGAAAGCAGTACAGTGAGAGTTGGGTACCCAGGTTGAATTGAGCACAGCATTTCTCCCTCAGAAGGACGGACAGTCTGAGCACACGATTCAGATATTGGAGGACATGTTACGTGCTTGTGTCATTGATTTTGGGGGTTCTTGGGATCAGTTCCTACCACTCACGGAGTTTGCCTACAAAACAGCTACTAGTTGAGCATTCAGATGGCTCCATATAAGGCTTTGTATGGAAGACGGCGTAGATCTCTGGTACGTTGGTTAGAGCCGGGGGAGGCTAGGTTGTTGGGTAATGACTTGGTTCAGGATGCTTTGGACAAGGTTAAATTGATTCAGGATCGACTTCGCACGGCGCAGTCTAGACATAAGAGTTACGCCGATAGGAAGGTTCATGATGTTGCTTTCATGATTGGAGAGAAGGCACTGCTCAAGGTTTCACCCATGAAGGGTGTTATGAGGTTGGGGAAGAAGGGCAAGTTGAGCCCCCGGTATATCGGGCCGTTTGAGGTGCTTTGGAGGATTAGGGAGGTGGCTTACGAGTTTGCCTTCCCACCTAGTTTGTCCGGGATGCATCTAGTATTTTATGTTTCTATGCTCCGTAAGTATGTTGGCGATCCGTCTCATGTTTTGGATTTCAGCACGGTTCATTTGGATGGTGATTTGACCTATGATGTAGAGTCGGTGGTCATTTTGGATTGGCAGCTTCGAAAGTTGAGGCCAAAGGATATAGCTTCAGTGAAGGTGCAGTGGAGAGGTCAGCCCGTGGAGGAGGCTACTTGGGAGATCGAGCGGGAGATGCAAAGCAGATATCCATGCCTATTTGCGACTCCAGATATGTTTCCAGACCCGTTCGAGGACGAACTTTTGTTTAAGAGGGGGAGGATGTAACGACCCGGCCGGTCGTTCGAGAGTTGTAACCTCGTTCCCCCATGTACTGCTCCTTTCGTGCTTTATAGCCGTTATATGACTTATTGGGTTACTTGGTTCAGTTCCGAAGAGATTTCAGAATGAATTGAGACACTTAGTCTCATAATGGAAAGCTTAAGTTGGAAAAGTTGACCGGATGTTGACTTATGGGTAAACGATCCCGAATTTGAATTTTGATGGTTCTGTCAGCTCCGTTAGGTGATTTTGTACTTAGGAGCGTGTCCGGACTGTGATTTGATAGTTTTAGGCGCCGGTTGTAGAGATACAGAAATTCAAAATTCATTAGGCTTGAATCTATGTGCCATTCGTGTTTTGATGTTGTTCGAGGTGATTTGAGGGTTCAACTAAGGTAGTGTTGCTTGTTCGACCCGACGTAATCCCATTTACTCAAGGTAGTGTTGCTTGTTCGACCGCAGGCCCTAAAAGTCACCTTCTTCACATATATATACTATTATTTGATTCAGATAGTACTGTACTTATTTCAGACCTTAAATTTTACTACTCTTAGGAGCTCGTATACTTATTGACACCAGATTCGGCGATGTTGCGTTGTTTTGTACTTGTTTATTAGACAATCTTATCTATGATATAACTGCAACTGTTTAGACTTGCTATATCTATTCTATTGCTTTATTTAGTGATTTGAGATTGTTGGTTCACCAAACCAGTGTCTTAGGTGCCATTAGTCATTAGTGAATTTTGGGTCATAACATCTCTCCTTCTCCTCACATTCCACCCAGCTTATACTTTTTCCTCTTTTTCTTCATTGTCTTTATAATTTTTGTCATCCTCTTCTAACGTTTCGTCCTGCTTGTTCATCATTGATTGAACACCACGACTTGATGTGATTAAATTTTTTTAGGATTCTTTTTAAATTTGGTTGGTTTCTTAGTTATTCCACCATACGTCTATGAGAAGTTAAAAAAGATTAAACTCTGTTTGGGGTTGTGTAACTTGAAGAAAGGAGCTTAAACTTCATTGACATTTATTAAAGTGAGTGTCATATGTGCTTAGACTTTACTTTTTTCCGTATTTTGTTCCGGATCCAATATTTATTCTCGAAGGTTTTCGTTTCCATGTAAAAGCAAACTCTCCAAATTTATGACCAACCTTTCCCTCAATAATCTTACAACGAATAAGAGTTTTTCCATTGTAAATTCGTATGGAGAAATCAACGAATTCCGGCGAAATAAAAGATCTACGTGACTAAATTTCAATCTTTCTTTAGCGGTATCCCTAGAGATCTTTATCATTAATGCAACCTTCATTTTGCTCAACCTTCATTTTGCTCATTCATGGAGTTGTATTTAGTACCTCTAAGAAATATGATTATCCACCATTAGTCAATAATGTGGGTTGGCTTCAAAGCTTTGAATTTCAAATTCGGATTTTGTGAATTTGTTATTTGTTCGGATTAGGTGTTGTTACGAGCGATTGTAAATATCTTTTGGAGATTATATCTCGAGTTTTAGGGAGTTTTAGGAAGATTAGAGTAGGTTTTAGTTGGAATTTCATATTAAAACTCAAATAGGAAGAAATAAATAACTTGTATATAAGTTGTATGCAATTATATGTAAGTTATACATTTTGATTAACTTACATTTTGATCGGATATATATATAATAAAAAATAATGTACTGGTTATATGCAAGTTGTAGGTTTTGACAGAATATATATATATATATATATCAGAACTAGTATTGGTCATTGTCAAATACCTTTTCGCAATTATAAAATTATGATCTTTGTGAAACGTATAGTATTTGTATTTTAAATTTTGCTTTAAAATTTAAATTTTCCTCCAACTTTGAACAAGAAACATCCTTCTCCTTTTATCGAGGCAGTGTCTATTTCGCTCTTGACATTTTTAAAAACTTATTTATGTAATCTTTTTTATATTATATATGATATTTTATTTTTAACCTGGATATTTTATTTATAATTAAAATAATTTTATATTTAAATTAAGTTTGTTAAGAAAATATGTATATGTTCGTGCACGTGCGTGTGTGTGTATATTTTATAAATTTTTTACAAAATTTTTTACTGTTTTATAATTATTATTTTATTATGTGCACTAAGTGTTTTCATATATTTATGTATACTACTTTACTTTCTCTCATATTCTCTATCGGATATATAGATTTTGAGTTTTAATTATTATTAATAGAATTATTTCATAAAATTATATTGAAATTTTAGTTAAAGATAAATAGATAGCTTTTAGGATTTATTATAAAATCTACCTTTATTTTTATTAATTATTTTTCGTGTTACCTGCATGAATATATGTTTATAAAGTTCTCGCTCTTTTTTATTCTCAATAATGTATATATATTTTTGAATTGATTGCTATTAATAAAGTTACTCATACAAGCAAACTATTTTTAATCTAAAGTGTTGTCCTGCTCATTATTTATTATTGGACGTCACTAACTTATATGCAATTACTATTTTTGACTTTTTTTTTCTCATTTCGAAAATAATATTATGTTATACAGGTAAGTTCATAACATAGATTGAAAAAGACCATGACGATAAAGAAGCTAACGAGAGAGGGAGAAGGGTTGATAATCTAGAGGGAAAAATAGGAATTTAAAAAGGTCATTTAAGATATGAGAAGGAAAATGTCAATTGTTCGAATTGAAGGGAAAAATTAATTTTTAAAGCAAAGTTGAAAGGTATTGATGATTTTGGCCCTTCTGAAACTAAACAGTTTTCTAATAATACTTCCTAAATTATTGAAATCGATGTGTAAAATCCCAACCAATTAGGTTTATGAATCAATGTGGCCCTAATTTAACTCCAAGACCATGCGGATTTGGCCTTCGATAAGCAAAGTAAGCGCCAGTAAATTGACGCAAAAGGGAGTCGTTTGAACGGACCAGTGGAATTAGCTGTGATGTTGCTCGTGGAAGAAAGATTACGTGAATGGTGCTTTACACGGTGAAAAGTAGCGCTTTGAACAAAAGTCTAACACTCAGCGAGAAAAACTTTGATACACTAAATAATTTGACACATATTTGAACTTCCTAAGCTTGTGTATAACATAAATGTTATTTATATATATATATATATATATATAACATAAACGGAAGAGAGCCTGAATATACCTATGTACTTTTCAAACTTGCCTTCCATTTCACTATCTAGTCGTTTGGCCCCTACCATTACACTTTTGTTTAACACGATTAAGCCACGTGTCACTTCAGGAATGAATAGATCGTCTACAGGTAAAAAACTCGAATTCTTTCTAACCAACCCATTATATGACCCAGCTACTCCAACTTAAAAAAAATCCCACCAACAAAATTGTCCCTCCCCCCTCCCCGGGGGAGGGGAGTTAAGTGGAGGTAACTGAGTCGGTTAATGTGTTGGTTTTAAAAAGGATCCGAATTTTTTAATTGGGAAGGGTCTATTCATTCCTGAAGTGACATGTAGTCGGCCGTCCAAATGAGGGATATTTTTAAACAAAGGTGTATGTAGGGATTCAGATGGCTAGATAGTGAAACATAGTATAATTTTAAGCATTTTTTGAAAGTATTTGGGTACATTTGGCCATTTTTTGTAACATATATGCTATACATATTTGTGTATAACATGTAATGTACAATTTTGAATGGTAACTTTTTTTCCACTAGACAACTTTATTCAAACCAACTTGCGTGCACGGTAATATATAACTTGCGTGCATCATAATTATTTTGTCGAGACAATTATATTTAAACTAACTTGTGTGCATTGCAATTATAACCTGCATGCACCATAATTATTTTGCCGAGTCCCACCCTCACAGATACCATATACTATGCCCACCAACATTGATGCAAATAGGAAAAACTCAACCAGCAATGTTTATATGCTGATCTTACCCTCGTTACGGTTAGTAAGATAAGGTTTGGCTCTCCTTCTACGTTTTCCTTTTGAGACGTTATAAAAACTCTTTATTTTTTTTAAAAAAAAAATCTAGCTTCCCATAGCTTTCATCCCACTTATTGAGAAAGGCGACTTGTTTCTATTGAGATAATCTGTCAATACCACCGGAACGAGTTTCAACTATTACTACAAATATAATCCAAATTTCAACTCCCCTTTGTACGTCATTGCCATGGCTGTACTCTTAATAAACATCTCCAAGTAGAATAAATAACTTTCTCCAACTTGAAATATGATTCGAACATCCAGCTAGTCAAATGTTGTGGATAAACAATTAAGTAAAAGTTTCACGGGGTGCCCTATTTGTTCGCCCCTATTTAATATATACCTACTTTTTAATTAATTTTTTTAACTAGTATCCAAAGTATAGACAACTTCAGGCCTCCTACTCCTCATCCTCCTTCTTATGGTGTTTGCGAAAATAAAGGTGAAGGTAAACTTAGATGGTGTTTGTGAGCATGTTTTAAGGTGATTATGATGTTTTACAGTGTTGAGCTGATGTGGCGCTTTATTTTTTTACTACTGCTTAGAGTTTTTTCTTTTTCTTCTTAATTGTAAAATGAGTTTGTTAGATTTATTGTTGTTTTGATAAATTGACTATTGGGGTTTATTCTTAATGATATTTGGAGATTATGTTTCAAATTTTATTTGAACTCATTTGGAGTACATTAAAGTGTTAACATATATGAGATTGTTGAAATTCGAAAAACAAGTTTATGTATCTAGCCAATTTGCATTTCAGACTTATTTGGCCTTAAATGCATAAAAATATTGATCGCACTTCAGACCTATTTGGCTTTAGGTGTATCTAAAATACAATTTTTTCGCTTCAGACATATTTGGCCTTAAGTGCATGAAGACATTGGTTACATTTCAGGCTTATTTGGCCGTAAGTGCATCTAAAGTGCAATTTTTTCACTTCAGACCTGTTTAGCCTTAAGTGCATGAAAACATTTGTTGCATTTCAAATTTATTTGGCCTTACGTGCATCTTAAGAGCAATTTTTGCACTTTAGACTTAATTGGTCTGAAGTTGCAATTGCAACTTCAGACTAATTTTTTTTCAACTTCAAACCCGATAAGTCTGAAGTTGATCCTAAAGTGAATAGGCTTGCAAAATTTTGTGCAAAGTAGGTATAATTTCAATGTACCCCAAACTGAATATAGAATGCAAATGCCCCAACAATAAATGATCATTCAGGGGAAAAAAGAAGCGCACACATGTATATTTCTCGAAATGCTATAGAGACACTCGTTAGTTCAACGAAGACAAGAAACCGACCAGGGTTTTTCCCCACACAAGCTAGACCTACGTGGGGTAAAAATAAGGTTCGAGACACATTATATTGGTCCAACGTATATTCACGACCATGATCTTTAAGGCACCTCCTCAGGACTTGCTCTAATTTCACCGAAGCATGACATACCTTTTACAGACTTCCTGTACTAGAGGTGAAAACAACTACTACATAGAAACAGAGCATTTATGAATCACTGAGAGGTGTAGTATCTGCTTCAGATGATCGAACTATTGCTTCAATTGTATCCATGTCAATCGTCATAACATCCTCAACTTCAGCCTCTTCTACCTCAGCCATTACTTCATCTGAATCACCTGCACTGGCTATAGGTTCCACCCCATTAGACACTGAATTAGATAGAATTGGGGAACCCTTGGTTTCTCTATCTTGTGCTGTTGCATTTTGCATGTTAGAAGATGCATATGGGTCACTGGAGATCGTCAATGTTGATGTAACTAGCAAATTCTGCAGAGAGGTAAAGCACTCATTATGCTCCAGAACTGTCAAGACAGAGTTACATTACAGGGGAAAAAAGAAGCCTATTCAGCCTCTAGCACTTCTTCAGACACTAAAGATATTTTAGAGAAGAAGGGAAACCTTTTTTCCTTTTTTCTTTTCGTACAAGTTCTCAAAAGAAAAGAAGAAAAATTGGCATAAGAGCCTGCTAAAACTCCTTAAATGAAGGACCTCAGATCCAACAGAGATGGAAGTGAACTAAGCTCAATAAAGCATCTTACACTACTTAGTACCAAGAGGTTTTCTCCAGAAAGTTGACATTCAAGATTTGGAAGTTAAAAGATGTCGAGATGCCACATCAATGAGATTTAAGATGTAAAACTTTAAAAGCACTATAAGGGCAGAATTCACATCGAAGTCCAACCTTTTCTAGAGCCAACGCAAGCTTTGACAGCTTGGAATAAATGTTCCGTGCATCCAACAAAATCTGCTCGATATTACTCAAAAGATAAGTAACATTGAAAAACCAATATATCAATTGTTTAATTGGCAGAAATAGCAGCGACAACATAATACAAAATACACTCAAAAAAAACATTAACATTGAGCTTGCTCCCACTAAGCTGCTTAAGACGACTCCCACACTGGAAAAACAAATTTTTTTTCATGAAATAGAGAACAAAGCTTTAAAATTTAAAGAAAGGAAAATCGGATGGAATGAAGCACTAACATATAAAACAATCTAAAATTCATATTTAAAAAGAATGTCACACCTCACATAGTCTTTGCAACGTAAATGGAGGGCCTTCAGCAAAGCTGTTGAGAGCTGCAAAATCAAGGTAACAAGGTGATGTCGGAAAGATCAAAATCAGAGTAATGAACCACGAAAACAAGAGCTTATCTCAACTGCAACAGCCGAGCATCAAAGAAATCAAAACTAAAAGTCAAATGTGAACATGGTATTATGTTGAAAGCTTGGTTACAAAGCCAGCCTAGAGAAAGTACCATTGAAGCACTTGTGGGTATATTTGGTTCAACTTCCGACTTATAAGTCTGATTTGCAATAACAACACTTTTGACAGGTAAATTTAGTAATATAACAAGAATTACTTTTCACGCGATTGAGGGATTACATTTTTTAAGTTATAATAATTTCAGGTGAGTGGTTTCTAGTCCAATGGGTTGCACCAGACGACCTTAATAACCATAATTCAGAGATAAGTAGATGAGAACTCTCGAAATTATGAAATTGAAACAGATGCATGAGGCTTGCTAGCAGAGAAGAGAGTAACAACACGAATATGAAAACTGTTCTTTGATTATGTTCTTCACGTGACAAACCTAACCCGCTCCTGGAATGCAGAAAAAGGAGACAAAGATACTTTTAACAGTAAGATCACCATTAAGAAAATATGGAAAATATTCTTTTAAGTGTAACTATATCATCATAATACATGGTGGTTCATGAAGCAGGCACACAATCCAAAATATCGTTTACGAGCTAAGCTTTTCTCAGGACTTTTTAAGTAAAGCGGTATGATAAAGTTCCGAGGGAGGTTTTTTGGAGATGTTTGGAGGCTAGAGGTGTACCTGTTGCCTACGTTAGGTTTATTAAGGACATGTATCATGGAGTAAAGACCCGCGTGAGGACGGTAGGTGGGGACTCGGACCATTTTCCGATTATGATGGGGTTGCATCAGGGGTCGGCACTCAGCCCTTTTTTGTTTGCTTTGGTGATGGACGTACTGAAGCGCCACATCCAAGGGGAGATGCTGTGGTGCATACTATTTGCAGACGATATTGTATTGATTAACAAGACGCGAGACGGTGTGAACGCACATTTAGAGGTATGGAGGCAGACCTTGAAATCTAAAGGTTTTAAGTTGAGCAAGACCAAAACAGTATACTTGGAGTGTAAGTTCAGTGGCGAGACTCAAGGGGGAAGGGGAGGTGAGGCTGGACTCGCAGGTCATCCCTAGGAGAGAGAGTTTTAAGTCCCTTGGGTCTATTACTCAGGGAGATGGGGAGATTGATAAAGATGTCACACATCGTATTGGGGCGGGATGGATGAAATGGAGACTCGCTTCCGGTGTTTTATGTGACAAGAAGATGTCACACATCGCTCATGTCCAGAAGATGAAGGTAGCAGAGATGAGATGTTGAGATGGATGTGCGGGCACACCAGGTTAGATAGGATCAAAAATGAGGTTATTCGCGACAAAGTGGGTATGGCCCCTATTGAGGACAAGATACGGGAAGCGCGTTTTAGGTGGTTTGGTCATGTGAGGAGGAGGAGCACAGACGCCCCGGTGAGGAGGTGTGAGAGGTTGACATTGGAGGGTCTACGGAGAGGTAGAGGTAGGCCAAAGAAGAGGTGGGGAGAGGTGATTAGGCAAGACATGGCGCAACTTCAGCTAATCGAGGACATAACCCTTGATAGGAAGGTATGAAGGTCGAGGATTAGGATAATAGAGTAGGTAGTCTAGAGTGTTCATAACGGTAGTATTGGCACGCAGTCTCGCTTTCTGTGGGCAGTAGGTTTTTATGGCTAACCGTTGTTTTCTTTCATTGTTGATTACCTTAATATCTTGTTGTTTTTATTCTGCTTTTACATAGCTTTTTGGTATTGTCCCTTCTTGTCTATATTTTCATTAATTTGGTGCTTATGCTTTCCTGAACCGAAGGTCTATTGAAAACAGTCTCTCTATCCTCACAAGATAGGGGTAAGGTATGCGTACACACTACCCTCCCCAGACCCCACGGTGTGGGATAAGACTGTGTATGTTGTTGTTGTTGTTTTTTAAGTAAAGCGGTAAGCTTTTAGCCTTTCTCAGGAATTTCAGATGCTACGTGCTAAGAGATTAAAAAAAATTTGACTAAGTACCAGTATGCAAATAGACTTGTTTGATCATTTCACATCAACCTACCCAGAAGAGGATTATTTTGCCCCACTTACTCAACTTCTACCTTTTTTTCTCAATTCAACCTATCTTTTTGACGAGCCGAGGATCTATCATAAACACCTCTCTACCTCTACAAGGTAGGGGTAAGGTCTGCGTATACACTACCCTCCCCTGACCCCACATGTGGGATTACACCGAATTTGTTGTTGTTCTAACCTATCTCTTTGACATCACATTCCCTCCGTACTGCCAAAGAGAACATCTTAAAGCATCTATAACTAACATGCTATCAAGAAGCGAGTCCCAAGCTAAACACTTAAAACAACCAAATATGCAAACACATGTTATACAGCTTCCCAACACAAAAAGAATCAAGTTCTTTTGAGAATAGAACAATCAATTTTAGAAGAGCCTTACACTTCTACGGCATGTGAATTTTCTTTTTGCTTCAAGCAATGACACAAAAAAGGACAATATAGGAATGCATTGTAGGATATCATCATGAAATATTATGAGTCATCTTATAGAATTGGTACAATTAAACCATGTTAACTGCCCCTTATGTCAAAGGAGAACAGAGATAGGTAAGGCAAATGACAGCGGAAATACCATCATCCAACCTTTTCACCAACTCGGGAAAGCTCTCTCCTAAACAAGATTGTTGCTGTTCGGTAGTCATTTTTGCCTCTGGATAGTCTGACAGGACCTTCAATAAAGAATTCAAGTGTGTTTGAAAGTTAATACACATTACGAGAAATATCAACCAGCATAAACTGCAAACATCACTTTTAAGAAGCTTCCATATGATGAAAACTTGGCAAACCTCCCCATACCTGCTTAAGATGGAATGACAGCATGCCCTTGAGTTTGTCCCAGTCATGCCTGAGCCGAAACACAAACAAGATAAATTATTCATGACGCGGAACTTCCCAAACTATAATGCAATAGACAAGAATACAACAAAGACAACTCTTTTTCTCATACTTTATCTCCTTTGGAACAGAAGACAACTCTTAATTCTTTCTTCAATGTGATGATTGGTTATGACTTGGGTTAGATTACTATATTTACCTCCCTAGCTAAAGAAGAAAAGACACTTTCACATGGAATAGCTTTTCGCAAATGCTTCAATAAGTTTTAAATTTATAGATAATGAAATAAAACCCTAAATTGGATCTATATCTTAAGCTTTTCCTCTGATCTATGGATAGTTGATTGTAAGCTAGGTTGAGAAAAGAAACCCTTAAAGATGCTCCTTGCAAAGGGGCAATGGGAAGAACAAAAAAAATCTTTAATAAGCTAGACAAAGATTGTCATTAAGTGGGGCGAAATAAGTTGATCGAAGTGACGAATGAACAGAAAAATTAATAACACTACTTGGATGGTGAACTGCACATGATACATGGGGTGGTCAAGGGAACTCGTCATGCCCATGGCCGCTTCCTGACAACATGTTCCATTTGGTTACAATTTGAGCTTAAAGAAATTATTATTTGGACTCCACCAGTACATCAAATAGAATATACTACTAAACAAAGGTTGCAATCCAAGATATACATAATATTAGCGCACAGAGGTAGACCCAATATTTGAAGATGATAGGCTGCACCACTATCTTCAATATACACGGAGGCAAGGACTAAATCGATAGTTGTTGGGTCTCGCCGGATGCCGATGAACTTCGGGTGATGACTTACAGGTAGCGTGAGTTAGGTAAGAGATGAAGTTGTGTTTGAAAATTGGGGGACGGGATTCTAAGTTTTGTACTTTGCTAGCGAAAAGAGAGAAGTGATTTGGGGCTTTTTAAAGGAAGGGTTTAATCAAAAGAAAAAGGGGATTGGTGTGTTTGGTTCAACTAAAAATTGAAAAAACCTTAAGGAAGGAGAGGCATTCAACATCCGAACCCAGGACATCCCACACATCTCAAGGTATATATGTATACATATTCATTTACATAAAAAAAAAAAATTTCGAGGTTTATTGGGTTCGGTGACCCCCTACCATACACGTAGGTTCACCTCTGTTAGGTCAGAAACAAGATAAAAGAGAACAAAAAGAGACATGATATCTTGTTTACTATTAACTGAGGGCTTACGACAATAATGTCATTAAGGCTGCTAATTGAGCTCTATGATGGAGCATACAATAGGTTATAAATATGAGAACATTACCATGCCAAGCTGTACTAGAGCCAATTTTTGGATGTTTTGATGTACTTTGAAGGTTTTGCACCTCTCAAGCACAAAGAAAAGAGAAAAATAAAAGCATCCCGCTAAAGTTTTTCACAAAACTAGCGAAAGCGTTCTTCAAACTCACGTGAGAAGAATGTAAGATGAAAAAAACCTTACCTACTTGTTCCTCAATCCTAGAAGCGTTGAATAAAAGAAGAAGAATGAACTAAAAGATAAATCACGTTGTTGAAACAAGAGCTTAGAAAAACTAATCACTAATGTTTATTTTCAGCATAGAAAGCTTTTTAAATAGGTCTTACAATGAGCAAAATTGAAGAGGCTAAGGAAAACTAATCCTAATTAAACTAGAAGAAGAATAAGGTCAAGAAAACCTATTCCAACTAAAATAGAGAAAATTTTTTAACAGGAACGGAATACCAACTAACAATTCTATTTGACTAGAACTACAAATATAATCCTACTAAAACAAGAATTAAAAAATCCAAATCTTTAAGGAAAAGAAATCCTAATCTTAATTGGATTCTTGGACTCCTTCAATTTTTTAGATTCTTGGGTCTCAATTGGACTAAGGCGAATTAGTGTAAACATTTTAAATTCGTGGCCCAATTCTTCAAATCCATCGGCACCTTCGTGAGCACAATAAGCTTCCATTGCTGTAAAAAACATGGTCTCCACCTGTGCTTCTCTAGCATCATGATTTGAGCTTGTATGTTCATCATGATTGCTAGCCTAATTCACTTGTTATGTTAATAGCTAATGTTTGACGCAGATAGCCTGCTCATACAGTCATACTTACAGCTTAGATTAAGCTCAAGCACATCCAAGTTATAACACTAGTTTGGTTTAGACCAAACTCAAGAATTTAACTAGTCTTTGAAGTTCAACACTTAGCTTAATAGCTTTCAATCAACTTGAACAACGTATAATAACTTCATATAACTAGCCAAAAATAATCTATATAACCAGGTATATATAGCAGTATAGATTTTTAGCCCCGGGTAAAAAAATTTAACATTTTTGAGACCTAGCTGGCTATATTCCTGAGTAAGTATATGTTCCAACTTTCTTGAGTTGCTAAACAAGAAAAGGCAAAGTTACAAGAATACAAGATAATGTCAAGGCATGAAAAAGTTGAATGCAAACGTAAAGGAAAGGAATATCAAAACTCATATACGAAATGCAAATATCACTTATGGTAGCAGTTATATTAATATATTCTTTCATCTCTAAGAAATTCTAGCTAAAAATGCACTGAGCTTGCTTGGGCTCACATATTCATATTAAGCATATGGAGCTTGGCTTAGCTCAAACTAAGTAGAAATAGCCATAATTATAGCAAGGCAATGAAACAAGGTTTTGGCTGCAGCTCAACTGACTGTGCTTTGCCTTTAGCCCATTAAACACCCATTTAGGATGCAACTGACTGACAGTCCTAAATCCTAATTATCTTCTTCCATTAAGAGTTACCATAAGCAAAGTGATAGAGGACCAACTCAGATTACAAATTAGAACTAGCCGACTACGACGAAATAACATTCTACAGCAGAATAAAAAGCATACCAATACTTCCCATTAGCTGCCATTACTTCAATTACACTCTTAACTTCATCATCATTAATCTCCTTCTCAGATTCCATTCCTGTAAACTCAATAAGACCCGTATTTAGTAGAAAAAAGCAAGAACTCATTTCGTCTAGCACAAAAATCACAGGACAACTTGATGGAACTAACCAGGAGACGGGATGACAATAAGGACAGTTTAAAGATAATAAATAAATCAGCACTCCTAGGATACTTATACCCATCATTACTTCTTAAACAGAAAATATACAAATAGAGAGAGAAATGACTACCTGGTTGAGGAGAACCCATATGCTAAATGAAACGGGAGGTTAGGAACAAAAATTAAACCCTAATTCCTCTTACCATTCTCGTTTTTTGGGGAGAGAAATTGCAGCATAATTTTTTTCACAAAAAAACAAAGAAAAAGAAAAAGAAAAGGAGCGCTGGACGGGTCGGTTACGGGTTAAAGCAATTTAGACCCAATGGGGGAAGTGCACAAATAACCGTGTTAAGGACCCCCATTTCAAAAATAATTGTGACTTGTAAAGATCTTACCGTTTAGCTACCTTATAATCAACTTTGCCGGATCTGAAGTTGACATCGCAGGTTTTTTTTTTTTTTTTTAAATATAAATTAACTCACTGCATTATACCACCGTACACTATTATCCCACCTCCAGAATGAGTATGATAACACACTAATACCACTGGATAGTGTTCTAACAGTGTACAGATTCTAATGCAGTAGGGCTGATTTTCATAAATATAATAATAGAAAATACAATGATGGAGGGGGGCATCGACCTGACCTCCATATAGGGAAGGTGTACATCCTTGATCACCCACATTTGGTGACCAACTGTACCTAGATAGCTAAGGTGAGTTAGACACATCGCAGGTTTAAGTTTGAAACTTCAACTATTGGGAGCGGTTTGAAATTCGTAAAAACTGGCTAAACTTTAAGTAGTTTTTTAAAAATTAGATACTTTTTAAATAGAGTGCTCCACCGTACTACCTAGCGTCATTTCTATTGACCCAATTGGGTTAGATTACTCTATTTGATTTCATTGGCTATTTGTATTTTGGAGTATATAAGGTGCAATAAGCTCATCTAGTCTCTTTACTAGAGGTAAAGAACCCCGGGCGAGTGCATAATTAGCCGCTTGGAGAACCCCTATTTAAAAAATAATTAGAATTTACATAGTAACCTTGGCCACTTAGTGTAAAGCTCCAGAAAATTTAAATGAAATGAGCTTAAAACGAGCTTAAGACGAGCTTAAGAGTTTAATCTAAAGCCTTGAGTTACATGCGAGCCCACACCAAAATAGTAAAGACGTTAAGATATTTGGACATCACCCTAGTACAACTTGTACAAAGCCTAGCCAAATGGCCAAGAGCATAACTTATGAGAATTGGACTAATTATGAAGTTGTAGTTGTCGTGGTAAAAAATTACACATGTTCGAAGCGTGTCCCGGACACACGGTCCCAGGACCTAATTCGTAGAATGGTCCAACACCTAATACATACAACTTACACAAGACGACTCCCGGCCTACGACCCTAACTACAACTTAACTTGCTCCAACTGAGTCAAGGCTTCAGAGCCAAGGCTATGTGATACATGGGTCATGCCACTGCATACCAACCTCCGCGGGCCTTGCCTCCGCTTTGCCACGATCCACTCCAACTCCCTCTCATCGAGTCTAAAGGAATAATATGCACGTCTAACAACTTCAACAACATCCCCGCGAAGATGAATGGATGGAATATCGGCTCCAGCGGGTCAAGTTAACTCAATGGACTAACCGAAGTCCTACAAGTCAACCATGGAGTCCAAGCACCCAGATTACTCTAAATACCGAAGAAATGACAAGCTTCAAGGCAATTTCATTATCACTCACCAACATTCAAAACCAAGTCTTGCAACTTTGTTTTCTTTGTCTAAACACTTGTAACCACTATACTTTGCATTATTAGCTTTCTTTGAAACGCATAGGTTGTATACCTATATTGCTTTCAAACTTGTAAGCTCAGTAAGGTTCGTTCTACCCGAAGGCAGCATTTTACTACTACTGGAGTTGGACAATATCAATAACAATATTCTCTCTTCTCTCCCTAATTTAATTTATCTACCATTGTTCATCTTTACATTTCGTGCATCGTCATTCACCTCATTTCATAATTGACCATAAAGAAGATTTTAACTTCTACAGTTTGACGCCCACCATGGGGCCTTTGTAGTGCTTTTAATACTATTTTGCTAATTAGTTATTTTCGTATTTTTAATTTTCCAATAACAAGGTGGAAGATGCTCGAGATCCACCAAGATTTTCTTCATCCCCTGAGCATGTTGATCTTGATGACGACATATTGGAGGTGCAATTTAAAACCTATAGGATTCTCTCAAACTCCAAACCACAGAAATTGAGAAACAAAAACTTGGTAAGGTGGAGCAAACGAAAAGATGCTCGCTGAATTCCAAACTTGGAAGCAGTAGAATTTTGAGATATAATGAAAAGTTTAGATCCTAATTAATAAGGTCAAAACCTTGCAACTATAGCTAGTGCCATGTGAAAATGACAACCAAGAGCTTATCATTTATCCACACGGAGGACATACGGATAGTCGCTGGCCAAAGCCTCTACATCTATACAGGAATAATGATCAATAGATCTAGATCAAACTATTTGTACCCGGGTGAGTATGTGTAGAGTGTCTGGTAGAAAGACTTCATCTATGATTATAGCTAAGAGCAAGCCACTGAGTCCTTCAGATGCGGCTTCTTCAACCTTGAACCGTACAGAGAGTTGATAATGAATCAATGGCATAAATTTAAAGAAGTCAAAGCCAAAGCCAATGAAATAAGCAAATCAGAAGGGCCTCTAACCCTTTTAAGCAACAACTATTTGATTCCCCAGCAAAGGGAGCCTTACCCATCTTTATATGGGTGAAAGGAAGCAACCTACACGAAATCTAAGAAACAACTATTTCATTCCCCCTAGTAGCTCGTAATATTAATTGTGTCATTACGGAATCAAAAGTAAGTAGTATAAAGTATAACCTATTTTCTCATCCACAGACATGCGTGAGAGGCTTGATTGTTGCAGCCTCTAACCAACAAGAAGTGGGAAAGTTCTTTGATGGATGAAATCACCTTCTAAAATAAGAAAGCTGAAGGAATAGCCAATCCACATCATGATGCATTGGTAATCAATTTACGTATTGTAAATTATGTTATTCTTCTCGTGGATCCAGCTAGTTCAAACAACATTATCCTAAAGTATATTATTGAGGAAATAGGGCTAGCATCATAAATGGTTCGTAGTTCTATGCCCTGGTATGATTCAACGAGTCAAGAAACTACTCGCTCGATGAAATAATTCTCGTGGCATATGCAGCAGGTGTAAACCTTTTAATAGCATACCAAGTGATAGACTAGTCATCGACCTACAATGCCATCATCAGAAGGCCATATATCTACGACATACAAGTAGTTCTCTCGACCTATCATCAAGTGATTAGTTCAAAGACCCCTTAGGGAGTTGGAGAGATTTGAGGCGAGCAACATGCCGCCCGTGAATGTTGCACAGTGACCCTCAAGATATGTAACATCGAAAATGCTATTGAATAGCAATTACAAATGTCTGACGCATCATAATTGGAAAAACTGGATAAAGATGACCTTGAGCTAATCAACTTGGATCTAGACGATCCAAAGAAGAAAGTCTACAAAGGGAAAGATCTCCACAAAGACTTGCAAGATAAGCTAATTCAATTCCTAACATATTGTATCTATTGTTACAGTTGGTCTAATGCAGATATGGTCGGGGTAGATCCCTATATCATAACACATAAGTTGAACGTCGCCCCAGCCTACATTCCAGTCCAACAAAAATGGAGAAAGATGGCGCTTCCAGGAATCAAATTATGAACGAGAAGGTCCATAAGCTTATTGATAATGTTTCCGTCTAAGAGATACACTATCCTAATTGGCTAGATAATGTAGTTGAGGTTCATAAAAAGAATGGAAAATGGTGAGTATGTATAGATTTCCTGATGTAAACAAAGCTTGACCTAAAGACCCATTTCTCCTATTGCACATCGACTAAATTGTCGACGCTATGGCTGGTATGAACTACTTAGGCTTATGGAAGCTTCTCCAGATATAGCCAAATAGTAATTGATATTTGGCTTAACGATTCATCGAAGAAACAAATCAGAAATATTTGCCTTATGTAACACGTTGGGATTATTTAGCTACTATGTTCACAGAAGCAATAACCTGGGAGGGTCGTAAAACTTTTACCTCGCATTTTACTCATGTTTCGTAAATTTTGGATGTGTAATGTAATGATTTGTGCTAATTCATGGTAATTTTGTGTGTAGGAATCATTAGGAGGCAATGTGGAATGAAGGTGCATAATTTAAAGCAAGAAGGGAACGAAAAGGTAAAATGCCACAATATAGCACCCATGCTAGCGTGGGGCGCTACCCGTGGCGCAAAAATGAGAAGTAAAAAATACCCAGCACCAGGGCTAGTGCTCTACGCTACCCTGGGTGCTGGTGACGGGAATTTCTCCTATCTCGATTGAGACAAGGTTATTTCGACCCAAGACACCCCTAACTCGTATAAAAGCAAGCCTAAACATATTTAAGAGGGGGAGACACCACTTTGAGAGGAAAATACACACACGAAACCCTCAGGATCAAGGATTCTCAGTTTTTCTTCATCATTCTTATTATTTTCAACTATTCAACACTTATGAAATTGTTTTGATTTTATCATGAGTGGCTAAAACCCATAAGTTCTGGGGTTGTGATTTAGCCAAGAATATTGTTGTTTGAAGTTGACTTAACCTTGATTATAATGTGCTAATATATCACTATTTCTTTAATTCTGTGATTAATTGCTTAATTATCTAGCCAACAGTTAGGTTCTATTTACTATCCATGCTATGTTTGGGAAAGCTACGTCTAGATTAGAAAAGAATTAAAGAGGGCATGATCTTAACTCTGATTTGGGGGCAGATTTGTAGTTAGGATAGGAATATACCTAGTCACCATGCTCAATTTGAATATCACAATCTTAATGCATTCTTAATAGATTGGTTCCACAGGAATATAGACATTAATCTATTTTGAATAAGAGAGTAGTAATTCGAGAGAATACTATGAGAGTAATTATTCGATTAATTAGTAACCATGAGCGAATTGTATGAAAGGGAGAGTTAATTAGAACGCAACATGATTGGTGAATTGATCAAAACCCTAGAATATTCATCTCTACTGAATACATAACAATTATTTTGCTTCTTGATTAATTAGTTACTTGTTAGAATTATTGCTTAGTATAATCACACTTTTGAACTTTGATTGACTCGACTGAATAATAATCTTGGTGAAACTACTGGGTAGTTAACACAAGTCTATGTGGGTTTGACACTTGATTTATTACTTTATTACTTGTACGACCATGTATATTTGCATGTGCGTTTGGGAGCAACAAATATTTGGCGTCGTTGCCGGGAACTTGAATATTGACTACTTTACTAGCTTTTACTTTTGTTGTTTATTTCGTCAAGTCTAACGTTTATTATTGGTTGCTCTGCTCTCAGGAACTTTGATTGAATGCGAAGAGTCAGAAGTCAGGATAGACTTCAAGGCTTTAACCCCGAACCTGAGAGAACATCTCATAGGAGGTTGAGAGAAGCAAGGGACACAGATAATCTTCAAGCACTTGTTCAATTACCCGTGAACATGGTAGAGGAGCGACATATGGTTGTTCAGGAGGTGACGATGCCCAATATTGCTAATGCCACCTCCAGCATTGTGAAGCCTAGTATCACTAGGCACTTTGAGCTAAAACAGAGCATGATCCAATTACTACATGCAAATGGGCAATTTACGGGTCTTCCGCACGAGGATCCACAACAACACATTCTGAACTTCTTCAATATTAGTTATACTTATATCACTAACGGAGTCACTTCAGACTATGTGACGCTCACATTGTTCCCGTTTTCTCTATTGGGCGAAACAAAGGGATGGTTGAAGGCGGAACCAGCTAACACTATGACATCATGGAATGATCTGGCTAGAAATTTTGTTGCACGGTTCTTCCCTTCAGGCAAAACTGCAAAGATCAGAAGTGAGATAATGGCCTTTAAACAGAAATGAGGAATCTTTATATTCAGCTTGGGACAGGTTCAAGGGGCTGCTTAGAGGTTGTCCGCGCATCACAACCAGACAAATGAAGTGTTAGCTCATACCTTCGTAGAAGGGCTACATCCAGAGACAAATATTGTGGTAGATGTTGCAGCAGGAGTTCAAGTGTTAGAGAAATCTTTGAAGAAATATATGCATTATTGAACAAATTCTCCAAAAGTAATCCCGATCGGCAAGGAGAGATGAGCAGACACACAGTTCAAAAATCTACGGCAATCCTCGAATTAGATGTTATTTCTGCATTATCAGCGTAGGTTGCCACATTGGCTAACCAAGTCATAGGATGACCTTGGTTATTAACAAGCGACAAGCTCAGCCAGTGCAGCAAGTTCTAATATTTTGTGAAGTATGTGGAGAGGGTCACACAAGCGACTTACGCGCAACTAATCCAGAGTCTGTACGTTTTGTGAGTAATTCAAATAAGGGCCATATAAATCAGTATGGGAACACTTATAATCCTAACTGGAGGAACCACCCAAACTTCTCTTAGGGTGGAAACCAAGGTGCACATAATCAGTACATGCCACAAGCTCCTCAGCAGCAATATAGACTACCACAGGCTGAACAACCTAAAACCCGATGAGTCATATTGAGGAGATGCTAAAGAAATTGATGGCTGATCAACAGGCCCAAGCAGCAGCCCACTCAGCATCTATTTGAAATTTGGAGCAACAATTGGGGAAACTTTCCAGTGCCCAAAATACTCGACTAGTTGGAGCTCTTCCACGCGACACTGAGGCTAATCCTAAGGCATTTATTAATGCTGTGTCATTGAGGAATGGGAGATTAGAAGAAGTCCCATCGAAAAAGAGAAAGCAAGTGACCTTTAATTAGAAACCGGCCACCACAGAAGTAGAATTAGAAAAAGCAAAGGAGACAGAGAACCCAGTTGAAGAGGCGGTAGCAAAGCAACCCCAACCACTAGTTGCAAGGCTACCACCTCTGTTCCCTCAGAGATTGAAAAAAGTGAAGGATAATGCTGCTGCTTATAAAAAGTTTCTTGATATTTTGAAGCAAGTGAAAATTAATATTCCGCTGGTAGACATATTGTAAGAAGTGCCCAAATATGCAAAATATATCAAAGACATAGTGGAAAATAAGAGGAGATTGGCTGAGTTCAAGACTGTGGCACTTACTGAATAATGTAGCTCAAGAATTCAAAGAAAACTACCTCAGAAATTAAAGGATCCAAGTAGTTTCACTATCCAAATCTTGATTGGTAAGCACATAGTCGGGCGAGCTTTGAGTGATCTTGGGGCGAGCATAAATTTGATGCCGCTATCTATTTTCAAACAGTTGGGATTGTGTGAACCGCGTCCAACTACGGTGATTTTACAGTTGATTGATCGCTCCCTTGCTCATCCAGAAGAGGTGATTGAAGATGTGTTAGTTCAAGTGGGTATCACATATCTGAGCCATATGGGCGGTACGTCTTTGAAATGGGGATCAACGTGAAAACTCTAGAGAAGAACTTCCCGGATGTTATATCCCGGTTGAGAGATATGAAGATGGATAAGTTCCTTGAGTTCCCGGGCATGCAAATTTGAGCATGGTGAGGGAACTCTATGAAAATTAGATGGGGATCGGTTCATGTCATGGGTTCGAGGAAAGGAAGTGCCAAGACACCCCCAAACTCGTATAAAAGCAAGCCTAAACATATTTTGGAGGAGGAGACACCACTTTGAGAGGAAAATACACACACGGAACACTTGGGAGCAAGGATTCTCAGTTTTTCTTCATCTTTATTAGTATTTTCTATTATTCAACACTTGTGAAATTGTTTTGATTTTATCATGAGTGGCTAAAACCCATAAGTTATGGGGTTGTGATTTAGCCATGAATATTGTTGTTTGAAGTTGACTTAACCTTGATTATAATTTGCTAATATATGATTGTTTCTTCAATTCTGTGATTAATTGCTTAATTGTCTGCCCAATTAGGTTCTATTTACTATCCGTGCTATGCTTGGGAAAGCTACGTCTAGATTAGAGAAGACTTGAAGAGGGCATGATCTTAACTCTGAGTGGGGGGCGGCTTTGTGGTTAGGATGGGAATATACCTAGTCACCATGCTCAATTAAAATATTGTACTCTTAATGCGTTCTTAATAAATTGATTCCATAAGAATATAGGCGTTAATCTATTTTGAATAGGCGAGTAGTAATTCGGGAGAATACTACGAGAGCAATTATTCGATTAATTAGAAACCATGAGTGAATTGTATGAAAGGGAGAGTTAAGTAGAATGCAATCGGATTGGTGAATCGCTCACAATCTTGGAATATTCATCTCTATTGAATACACTACAATTATTTTGCTGCTTAATTTATTAGTTACTTGTTTGAATTATTGCTTAGTATAATCATACTTTTGAACTCCGATTGACTCGACTGAAAAATATTCTTGGTGAAACTAGTTGGTAGTTAACACAAGTCTCTGTGGGTTCAACACTTGATTTGTCACTTTATTACTTGTACAACCACGTATACTTGCGTGTGTTTGGGAGCTACACTAATGCATCTAGGCGACCAAGAAAATATTACATGTATCATCGAACATGGTCTATATTTCTACGAAGTAATGCCTTTCGGACTTAAGAATGCAGGTGCCACTTATTAGAGACTCGTAAATAGGGTGTTTCCTAAAAGCATAGGAAAACCATGGAAGTTACATATATGATGTCACGACCCAACACCACCAATCGGTCGTGATGGCGTCTAACTCACTTGCTAGGCAGGCGAATCATAAAAAAAGTGGAACATAAATACAAAAATCACGGAAGTAATACAAGTCTAAAGCCAATAACATAAAATAAATGTGTTGATACATAACAATCCCCCAGAACTAGTAAATACAGAGTCATGAGCTCTAAAATAGAAATACAAGTCTAAAATATAAAGTAAAATACTGTCTGAATGAAAGCAACAACACATAAATGAAAAAAGACGCCAAAGACTGCAGTCGAGATGCGGATCTACCTCGTCTCTTTGCAAATCCTCAGCAATGAATCACAGCTACTCATGGCTTGGTCCAATACCTGGATCTGCATAATTAAGTTCAAAGTGCAGTATGAGTACAACCGACCCCATGTACTCAGCAAGTATCATAACTAACCTCGGCGAGACAATAGAGGCAAGAATTATCAATGGTACTCGCTTATAACCTCTTCAATTTATAAATCTCACAAGTACATAACAATGATATGATTAAGTCATGAATTACAGATAAATCCACCTTGGTGCACAAGATAACGTGACAGACTCTGCTCAGTTAACAATCCAACATATAGAGAAGATATGCAAAATAAGACATGTACACTTTCTTGATCTAGCATATAAAGAAGATATGCAAATAAAACAGGTAAACAGCCAAGGAAATTACAAGTAAAGAAATGTAATAACCAAATCAAACACTGGTCAGTTTTCCTCATACCGTGTGTACACCATCAAGAGAGAAACATGATAGGCTGACCCTAGGGGGATAGATCCTTATCCACACGCTGCATGGATAGCTCACGTGCTATACAGACAAATCACGTGCCAATAATATCAATCTCACAGACAACTCACGTGCCAATGACAACTCACGTGCTATCATATCACAACCTCACAGACAACTCACATGCCAATAATATCTCATCCGCACGGACAACTCACATGCTAATAATCACAACCGTACGGACAACTCACATGCCAATAATCACAACTGCACGGATAACTCACGTGTCAATAATCACCACCACATGAATATATCACGTGCTACCAGTCCAATCCATATCACATAGAACGCAGATATACAAGTTTACATGTGCATGAACAATGGATATTAAATTTCCTACTCACGGACTAGTATAAGTGACATACTAAAGTGTATGCATGTGCGTAGTGTGCTACCATAGCTCAATCAGGCAATTACATCACGCAAGTAGCAATTATCAAGTTCAATTAGGAGATTAATCTCTATGTAACCTCAAACATGGTTCAAATAGCTCACAAAGGGGTACAAACATAAGAAACACAAAAATATGAAGCTTAGCAATAAATTTCAGGCATATCATAGCCTAAGCACCACCCCAACCATGAATAGTACCCCGGTATACGCACATTGGCTCAAACCCTCACATGTGCGCCACCCATAGCACGTAGCCGTCACAAATAACTTAGGTAATTAGTGCCTTAACCAAGTTTAGGTAAGATTCTTACCTCAAGCAAGCTAAATAAGTACTATTGGATTACTTCCCGCATGAATCAGCCTCCGAACGACTCGAATATAGTCAAAACAACTTAATAATATCAATAAAAGACATAGGAAACTAGCCCAAACAATAAAGCTATGATCTTGATTCAAATATGTAAAGTCAACCCAAAAAGTCAACCCTGGACTCGCACCTCGAAACTTGTCAATACTCACAAATTCAGAACATGCATTCCAATATGAGTCCAAATATACGTGTTTTATCCCAATCCAACCTCAAATCGACCATCAAATCATCAATTTTTACTTTAGAAAAGTTTTGCCAAAATCCATAGTTTGAATTCCTACCAGCAGACTTCCCTGTACTCAAAGTGAATTGTCTAAGTGCTCTCTTTTGTCTCATTGTTTATTTCCTCACATAGATTCACAATCAAACACTAAAATCAACATTGAAATCATGAATAATAAACAAATTCGAATAAAAAATACTTACCTAATCCAAATCGTGAAAATACCCTACAAAGTTGCCGAATTCGAGCTCTAGAATGTGATAAAATAACCAAAATCCTCGGAATAGAGTACTTGAGTGATTCTGCCCAGTTATACACTTCGCGCTCGAGGGACTTACGTCGCGATCGCGAAAACCAATACCATGCCTAGCTGCTTCCTTTGCTACGCAAACACGGGGCCAAAGACGCGAGCGTGATGCTTACCACTACTGAGCCTACGCGAATGTGGTCTTTTACACGCGAACGCGAAGGCTAAAATTCTGACGCACCCAGCCGACCTTCCCTTCTATGCGAACGTGACTCCTAGGTCGCGAACGCGAAGTCCACTGCCCTTTATGCTCCACGAATATGACCACCCCATCGCTAATGCAAAGAAAAAACTTCATCCACCACCAAAATACCCTCTGCTATCGCGACACACCATCCGCAATCGCAAATCACACCATCCGTAATCGCATCTGAACACCAGAAAACCAGCAGTTCCAAAACAAAGTAAAATGGTCTGTAACAAGCCCGAGGCCCCTAGGACCCTGTCCAATCACACCATCCAATCCCAAAATATAACACAGACTTAATTTGAGGCCTCAATTCATCAAACAACATCAAAACGACGAATCATACCTCAATTCAAGCATGAGTAACTAATTTAAATTTTTAAATTTAAAATTTACGCTCAACATACCTAGACAACTCGAAATGACCTTAAATTTTGCATACAAGTCCCAAATGATAAAACTGACCTATTCCAACCTCAGAACCACAATCCAAACCTGATATTATTAAGGTCAACTCCCGGTCAAACTTGTGAACTTTTCGAACCTTCAACTTTCCAACTTTTGCCAGATAGAACCAAATCAACCTAGGAACCTCCAAATCTGAATTCGGACATACGCCTAAGTGCAGAATCACCTTATGAACCTATCAGAACCATCAAAACAACATTTTGGATCGTTTAAACAAAACTCAAACTCCGGTTAACTCTTACCACTTAAGCCTTCAACCAATGGACTAAGTGTCCCAGTTCAATCCAAAACTTCCCCAGAACCAAACCATCCATCCCTGCAAGTCACATAACAATATATACACATATGTAAAGCATCAAATAATGGAAACGTGGATAAAATGCTCAAATTGACCTGCCATTTCATTACATATGACATGCTAATCGAATCCCTAAAGGACGAGAAACATCTAGAACACTTAGATCAAGCCTTCATTGTCTTACGACAATATAACATGAAGCTAAACCAAGACAAATATGCCTTTAAGTTATCCTCAAGAAGATTCCTTGTTACTAAAAGAGGCATAGAAGCTAGCCTTGATCAAATTAGGGCTACACAAAACATTCCATCTCCTGCATTTGTAATGGACGCTTAAAAAACTCAATAAGAGGGTAGCAGCCCTAAGGCAATTTATCTCACGCTCTTATGATAAATGCAACGATCCAACCGGTTATTTTGAGTTATAGCGCTCTGTTTTGGGATTTGAGGCTTCTAATAGGTTCATTGGATGTTTTATGAATTATATCCATTGTTGGTTATGGTTTCCGAGAGCTTTGGGAAAGTTGTGGAAGGAGAATTCTCATTTCAGAAGCTTTAAGTTGTTGGAGTAGACCAATGGTTGACTTTTGTCTCCGGATTGGTGATTTGATGGTTCTGTTAGATTCGGGATGATTTTGGACTTAAACGTATGTTTGTTTGGGGTGGCCTGAGGTCATTTCGGCGCTTCTAGTCGAAAGTTTGAAATTTGAGTTATGAACATGTGAAATTCTTGAGTTTTGATGCTTGAATCTTGATTTTGATGTTGTTTTGATGTTTTGAGCTTACGAGCGAGTTTTTGCTACGTATATATAATTGTTCAGATGATTCGATAGGGTACCGAGGAGATCAGGTAAGTTTCGGGATCGTTTCGGATAATTTTTGGGAAGTTGTCCATTGTTGGTACTGTTGTTATTGCATTTGCGATGACAGGTTCACAAATGCGGAGATTGAATTTGTGGATATCACCTCGCATTTGTGAGAGAAGGGAGAGGAAGGATAGTGTCGCATTTTCTATACTGGGGATAGCATTTCCGAGCTTCACAAATTTGTGGATATCACCTCGCATTTGTGAGAGAAGGGAGAGGAAGGATAGTGTCGCATTTTCTATACTGGGGATAGCATTTCCGAGCTTCACATTTGTGAAGCATGAGTCATATTTGCGAAGGTTGAGTGCTCAGGTGGAGTCGCATTTGCGATCAGTTGGTCGCATTTGCAGACTTTGCGTTTGAGAGGTTGTTTTCGCATTTGTGATTGGACAGGCTCATAGGAGTTCGCATTTCCGATCACTTGGTCGCATTTGCGACATCTACATCTGGGTTATAAGGGAAAGGTTCGAGATTTATTCTATTTCTGAGACCTAGACTTCAATAGGAACTTTTACTTATATTAATTTAATTCCATGATTTTCCATAGATTTTTACTCTTAAATCCAAGATCTCCTAGTGTAGAAATCTGAATTTGGGTAAAGCTTATGAGAGCTAAATTTGGGAATTTGGACCTCAATTTGAGGTTGAACCTTGAAACTAATAATATATTTAGACTCGTGGGGTTATGGGTCATTGGGATTTGGTCTAGATTTCAAATTTAGACCATGTCGGCCCCGATTGACTTTTTGTTGAGTTTAGAATTTTATCAAAGATTGAACCTGTTACACCCCATGTTTTCATACGTGAGAGTACGTCGTAAGTCACTTAGTGTAAGCTTAGAAATGAGATCATCTTTGAAAGTACATAAATTAAGTTAATCATGTTACCTTGGAGGTTACAAATATTTAAGATCATTAAATAACAAGTACCAAGAGGGTTAGAAGGCTTAGAAGCTAAATGAATTAAAGAAAATAAGTTTCATTGAAAGTCGACAAGTTAGGAATGTTATAACATGTACTTTGGGGGTGAGACTGGGATTCTTAACATGAGAAGGATGTTATTTTATAAGTTATTTTAGTCGTATCATATTCGTGTGTTATGTTTTGAAGTCAAGCTTGTTCTGGAACAAAAGTTGGCAAAGGTCATCACAAGTTACATTCGTAAATGTGCTGAAAATTAGGTCAAATATAGATGAGCTTTTCTCTCATTATACTTGGAATTATGGGATGATCCATTCCCAAATTGTAGATCTACGAGTGTAGTTTCTAATTCATTAAACCATTTGTAAAAACAATATCAGAGTAGAGAGATATTCGCATTTTTGCGAGACCGCAAGCAACCCCTATGTGAACCCAC
Organism: Nicotiana obtusifolia; assembly: GCA_002018475.1. NCBI lineage: Eukaryota > Viridiplantae > Streptophyta > Magnoliopsida > Solanales > Solanaceae > Nicotiana > Nicotiana obtusifolia. The sequence goes on along the minus strand of MCJB01051575.1, from coordinate 53,115 downwards.
TTGTTCGGTGGCCGACCTTCACCTATTTTTATCTCGTTTTTGGGATGACCTTTACTCATTTTTCGACCTGCTTCCATACTCACACTCTTCAAACCCTCCCAAACAGTTCCCCCAAGGCTCCAAACAAATTTTTAAAAAATACATTATAATCCAACATCAAAGTTAGCCAAAGGTGAAGAATAACCCCTATATGGTGTTGTGATGTGAATAAGGATGATGGTGAGCTAATTTAAGCTTAGGCTTCGAATTGTATCTACTTCCTAGGGTATGTTTAACATCCCTTTGATTTATTTTAAGTTTAATCGCATGTTGGTTGTGGTGTTGGAGTGAAAGATTACAAGATAGTACTTGAAAGGGGAAGAGATGTTATTATCTTTCGTTGGGTTGTTTTAAGGCTATGTATCTATGTTGCGATGGCTGGAAATTGGATAGAATGAATTGATTATGATATGGTTTCTATTTTTATGCATGTCTATATGTTTATCAAGTTAATTGATGAAAGAAGCACATGAAACTTGAGATTGGAAGCGAAGATTAACTTAAGTCAATTCTATGGTGTTGTATTTCAATTGAGGGCTGTTGTAAGCTAACTATAACTTGGATTTTGACTTGAAACTATTGTAGGGGGTATGTATATTGTGTTCTTGTATGTGCTTAAGATTATCTTAATGTTGATTAAGTTAAATGGATGGACTAGACATGAACTAGTGAATAAAGTTTCTAATTGAGGATAGTTGGAGTTGTGGATTGTTTCCTTTGTTATAAATATATGGTATAAGGCTGGAGTCATTGATCAATGACTTTATTATCATGTTAATATAACTTTTAAGTTAAAGTAAGAAGTCTATAAGGGGTGATATGGGGTATACAGATTCCAATCAGAGCTTACCGCTCGGTATGAAGTAGTTGTGACTTGTTGTTTTTATATGGTGTCTTGTTGTTGATATTTATATGTTGGTGGATTTTTCGGGTTGTTGTTTTTGGTATATGGTATTGAGGGAGGCCCTTGTTGCAGGGGAGATGCTGCGGAATTTACATAAACGAGCTACTAGCTTAAGTTACAGACTTAGCCTTTACTCAGCACTAATTTTGAATCTCCTTATGCTATGGTAGATTAAGTGGAGTTGTTTGAAGAGTTGCTTTGAAGGTATTAAGGACTCAATGGGGTTAAGTTATGTTAAGGCTAAACCTTTCCTTCATTTTGGCTTGATCCCGCAGCTACATGCATTTGACAATGAGACATAAAGAGAAGTTCATATTCCTGAACTTATGTACATTATCCTAGTCTCATAAGTTACAGTATTCTCCCTTATCAGGACTTTATATTCAACTAAGTATTGTCTTCTTCCAGTAAAGAGATCAGATGGTATATATACACACACACACACACACAATATTACAGTATTTTCACCACCATCAAGATATAAGGCGGGCATGCCCCTATTGGGCAACCTCAGATCAGATGGTAAGTTATATACCAAGCCTACAGTGTTCGAGTGCCTATGAGCGAGCCCAGAATGTCCAAGATACAGAGCTTAGTATGGACGAGGGCTTATGAGCGAGCCTACTATGGCAGAGCGGTTATACGTACCGAGTCTTACAACTTATTTACATACTATATTGAGAGGGTTGAGTCATTATCAGCGGTAAGCATACCTTTAGATCATATTTGACTCCCCGTTACTTTCAATTATTATATTATCAATTTCGTTTCAGCTTCAGCTATTTTGTTACCTTACATACTTGGTACATTATTTTGTACTAACGTCCCTTTTGCTGGGGACGCTGCATTTCATGCCTATAGGTCCTGATAGATAGCTAGATAGATCTTCCCAGTAGATAGAGTCAAACATTAGCTTGGTTGGTAAACTCCACTTCCTTGGAGTTACCAGGTCTAGACCTTGAAGTCCATTATATATATACAGGTTTGATGGGTAGGTTAAGGCCCTGTCCCGACCATAATACAATTCATTTATCTCTAGAGGCTTGTAGAATCCTGTTTATTTTGTATGTTAGTATTGTGGCCTTACCAGCCCTGTGTACGTGTTCAGTTTGGTATTGCTAGTCATAGACGTTCATGGCGGCCTCGTCGGCCTACACAGTTATGTATATGAGCTTTTGGGTATGTTTACCCCAAGATGAGAGAGACATTATTTTCAAATGATTCAGAATATGGCCCCATTGGCCTCGATTGGTGGAGTGAGCTTGTAGGTAGGCTTCATTGGCCTAAGTTGAGGGATACCCCTCCACAATTCACAGTTACAGAGTGGTATGCTCGGGCAGAGTAGGGCACCGGGTGCCGGCCACGCCTCCCTGGGTTTGGGGCGTGATAGAACCTTTATTGATTGGGGATGTTTCCTTTAGTATTATTTGACTTTCTTAGATGATATTGTAGAAGGTTTGATCGTTTTGATATTTCTAAGGAAGACGATATTGAGTACGAAATTTGTTCCGAACCAAGGTAAGTGTCTTGCCTAGCTTTTTTGAGAGAATTTCTTCTAATGAATAATATTGTTGCTGCATGCGGGAATGATGCATATGCGAGGTAACGAGCGTATATGCATGTGCCAGAGTTATCCATATTCGGGATAGATTATATTGCTTCTTTGTGCCTTGTTGAACTTTGTGATTTTCTGACTTATGTCATACTTGATTTTTACGATAACATGACTACAAACATTCATGCTAGAAATCATGTTTTTAGCTTATTGAAACTTAATTAAATAAGATGGACTATTTTTGAGATTGTTGATGTACTTAATTCAGCCGTAGGAATACCTATATCATGAACACATATCTATATATGTTATTCTTGTGATACTTGGGTTCCATATTTATGTTGAAGATCATGTTTAAGTGTTGTTGAGATACTTGAACGTTATGCTTCTTGAAATATTGGCTTGCCTATTGGTGCAAAGGTTATGATTTACTCTCACATGGAGTATTATGCTTAATCACTCTTCTTGATATTTTTCATGCTTCCAACCTTGCTTGATGCTGTGGTATATATGCTTGTCAAGGAAGAGTGAATTGCATGAAGGGTATTTCCGTGCTTGTGAGGAAGTGTATTATGCACGAAGGGTGTTTCTATGTTTCTTGACATTATTATTATTGCACAAAGGGTGTTTACGTGCTTGGTGAGGAAGAGTGATATGATATTAGCACGAAGGGTGTTCCCGTGCAAGTGTGGATGAGAGTTCATGGCACAAAGCGTGTTTTCGTGCAGGCGAGGACGAGATAGATGCATTATGTCATGTTATCTTTCCCTCACATACACATTTGTGCCTTTTTCTTGATTTTTTATTGTTCTGCCTATGCTTTCTATCTTGTTTGTTGATGTTACATCTATGCTTTCTACCATATTTGCTACTATTCCATATATGCCTTCTATCTTTTGTTGTTGCATATATGCCTTCTTCTTTGACTTGTTGTTGTTGCATCTATACCTTTTATTGTTGTTGTTACATCCATATCTTCTAGCTTGCTTGTTACTGCTATCTACATGCCTCTACCTTGTTTGTTACTATTATCTATACCTTCTATTTTGCTTGTTACTATCATCTACATGCCTCTACCCTGTTTTTTACTAATATCTTCTTGCCTTCTACCTTGCTCGTTGTTGTTACATATGTGTTTACTACCTTGGTTGCTGTTTTTACATGTATGCCTTCGATCTTATTGTTATTGTTAGCTATATCCCTTGTACCTGGTTTGACGCTGTTATACATGTGAGTGGAGAAAAGAGTGGTATTGCACGAAGGGTGTTTCCGTATTTGGTGAGAATGAGATAAATGCTGGAAGGGTGTTTCTGTGCCATTTGATTTGATATACATGCATTTGTTTAGTGAGAATGAGATAAATGCATGAAGAGTGTTGCCGTGCCATTTGATTTGATATCTTGAACATACCCCCTTTTATTATACGGGTCTGCAGTTATGGCTTATATTGGTTCATGTATATTGTTTCTTCCTCACAGACTTGATTTACTGGAGTGTTTTGGTTGTTATATTTGTGAAACATTCTTATTATTTCTTTTATTCAAGCTTTTCATTGTTACTTGTCTCCCTCCTTATTATTTCTCTTATTTATGAACTGCACGGGTTATATCAAGTGAGTATCTTTTAACTTAAAAACCTCATCACTACTTTATCGAGGTTATTCAGTACTTACTGATTACATGGGGTCGATTGTACTCATACTACACTTCTTCACCTTGCATGCAAATATTTGGAGATGAGTGGCTGCAGAGTTCGGAGGTCTAGCTTTATAGACGTACCAACATTCTAGATATAAGCTACCATCTATTCGTGGTATTTAGGACTTATATTTCTATTTATGTAAATTTGAAACAAATGATGTATCTTTCTTAAATCAGAGTTGTACTCTTCTTCTTAGTTGCTCGTGACTTGTATTACCAGTACTTGGGATAGTTGTATTGATTTTTTCAGTTTGCTTTATTATTTATTGATGATATCTCGTTATAGTTGTAACTAATACTGTTTGGCTTACCTATGTCATGCGCCGACCTTGGGGAGTGGGACCGACGCTTAACCGAGATATCCCAGTCAAGCAAGCCTGCCTAGTGCCTCCTACCCAACCTTACCTGTGAACAGTTTAAGAATCAATAATAGGGGATAAACATGTGAAGAGGATAAAGTATGCAACATCATCTTTCATTGCTTAAAGGGAGCTTCATTTACAATTTCCAAAAGATTACACGTTCATATTAAATAGTGGAACATCAGGTAACCACGACATTTAAAGTCATTTTTCCCAAATCAAAACACTACCCACACTATGTCTACGGAGCCTCTAATGGAACAAATGGGCAATATGAAAGTACCGGTGACAAGTATCCGGCTATACCTCAAAACACTATGTACAAGGATTAAAAGACAAAGGGCCCCGAGAGGAAGTGGGGCTCAACAAGTAAGCTGAGAAGAGAGTGTACTGCTAGCAATGATCGATGGTGCCTGCTGTGGAACCACCTGCATTCATTAATGATGCAGCGTCCCCGACAAAAGAGACATTAGTTCATATGGAATAGTACTAATATGTAAATATAAACACCCTCTCAATGAATAGAATAACAACACAAAAGGGAGTGAAACATGAGTTCGACTAGAACACCAAATAATTTTAAAATACCAAGTAAAGAGTGAGGCAAATGTTCAAGTAAATCTCAATATTTTAGGTTGGGAGATCTGTGATACCGATACACCACCATGCTTATGGCATGGAGTCGGATCTCTACCCTATCGACTAAGCCGTCTCACCCCAAATTATTAGGTTGGACATAGAAACACATCACTACCATGTGCGCAGCATGGCGTCCGATCTCTACCCGGTCGGCTAAGTCGTCTCACCACAATGCCGTGTGGATCGACATGGTCCTCGCTAGCTATCAACTCATCCAAATTAAGGGGAATAATCTCAATATCACTTAACGGGAATTTATCCCTCAATTAATCCCTACACCGGCACATATAGTTTCAAGCTTGGGCATTTATAACCCAACCTTCCTTGGTAACCTAATGATACTTCCAAAAACATCAATAATATAAAAGGAATTACATTCGTTTCATTGCCTTTCATACTTGCTTTCATTTAATTGGCACTCTTGGCCACAATTGTAAATCATCATTCTTGGCACGATGGCCGCATTTCATAATTCACACTTCCATTCTTTCACTTGACATGGACTATAGATCATTTAAAGACTCTTATAAATCATCCGAAAAACATGATCTAAGTTCATGAATACATAAGGGCTTGGGACACATTGGAAACATTTGCAGTAAGAGCATGATGATTTCAACGGAACTATGGATTGAGTCCATAATCGTTTAATGATTCGATCATATTTGGACTATTTCGCAAGGAAGAGAATGATATGAATATAGAGCAATCTGACACATGATTAGAGTAATTAGACATTCAATAAGTCAAACACTGGTGATGATTTAGCACAATAAGGATGAGAGCTAGGTCAAACCGCGCTTAGATTTCATAAGGAACTCATGGAGCCCGTTTTATAAGAAAGGTTTAGCCAACATACATTGTTTGAGATTTTCCTTAGAATTACTACAATGTTTCAATACTCCTAGAAATTTCAATCTATAGGAAGATAGTAAAAAGATCGAATCATAGTTAGAAGGATTCTCATGGTATAAGGCTCTTGGGAATTTCGTCAAACACCAACTATGCAAAATTGACTACAAAGCTCTATAATGGTAATCCCTTCCTCACTCAACCAATCTCAACAAGAATCTACTCGTAATGGTTCAACAACCCCATATACCGCCTCCTATTGGAACATGCATGGCCTATTCTTCTACTCCACAACTTACTTAAACCCCATAACAATTTGCATGAAAGCTTAGGACAAAGACTTACCTGGATTGTTGATGGTCTAGTGAGTGACTTCTTTGAATCTTTAAAGTTGGGAAAGAATTGAGGAGCAAAGCACTTGGGGCTTCTTCCTCTCTCTATGAAGTACTCCCCTCTCTCTAAAACAACCGCTGGAAACTTCTAAAATAACGCCCAAGGTCTTTTTATAAAAATGGGGTCGAGTAAAATTTCCCAAAACTTAACTCTTTGAGTTGGATCCAGGTATGCGATCCGCGGAATGGGCTGCGAAATGGCTCTCCAATATTGGGCTAGCCTGCTCAAGTCCGCGGCCTACTCTGCAGTCCGCAGAGCAGTTATGCGGCCACAAAATGGACCGCAAAACCTCCCACCAGAAAAATCCTCACGTCGGTTCTGCAATGGAAGTTTCGGCGCACAAAACAGTTATGCTGCCGCATAATTGACCGTAAAATGACCTAAAAAATCATGCTTCTCCTGTTCAACTCTGCAGCAATCCTGCGGTCCACGGAACAGTTCTGCAAAATATTGTCCACCAACTCCACAACGCAAAAAGTCTGTACCGCGGCTTCCAACATGTTAGCCTACCCCGGCACGGTAAAACCTTAAATTTCTCATCAAATATTTTTTTACGCGGCCTTACAATCTAGAGGGTTGAGTTAGGTGTCATCACGACTTAGTAGGATTTTGGATTCGTGACAATAAATATCATGCATTCATTAGCATCCTTAAAGATATTATAGATTTTCAGTGGACGGATGAATATGAGAAGACCCAGCAATAATTGAAGCAGCACATAGCTAGTCCACCTTTACTCTAAAAACCAAAAGTTGGAGAGACACTCTACATACACTTGACTGTTTCAGAGAGGGACCTTAAGCTCCATCCTAATCTGAGAGGAAAAAGGTACACAACACCTTTTCTATTATGTTATTAGACCTCAAGCAGATGATGAAATGAGGTATCCATAACTAGAAAAACTGGCTATAAGCTCAGGAAGATCAATTGAACATATTTTAGAATAGTAGTTATGATTTGGTTACCGTGAGACATTGGGATAAGGACAAAGGTAGGGTTACCTCTTGTGATAAGGTTCAATATTATACAACATTTTATGAAGAGTTCTTTTCTATTCAGCAAAATGGATGTGCTATAGAGAAAGCTTGAATATTTCGAGTAAGCTGACACAACTATTATCAGATAAGTGTTCATCTCACGGATGTCCCAATATGTGTTATACTTATTCCATGGTTTGATCCTATTCATGGAGATTCCGTAACTATTCCAAAAATGGAAAGTTCGACACAATTGAGATTTTTTTTTTGGAAATTAGAATCATATGAGCTCATTGTATACGGGTAGAACCGGTCTCATAGTACATCTCGATCTCCGACATGATAAGTCAAGCTTGAGATATGGTAACAGGGTAGCTTAGATCGAGGTAGAAATCTCATCAATTTGGAGTCCGTACCATAACGTCCACCCTCGAGGGTCGGGATCGGTCCCTAGCCTCGATTAAATTTTGAAGAGCGTTGTCAGGTAGTCAAGCTCGGCCAACAGAAGGCCGTGATATCCGTAACCGACCGAATATCACGGCGAAAATCTCGGCACCTATCAATGAGAGATCGACAATCAGTTAATTAGAATTGTACCTAATGTAGGACACCCCTACTGTATAAAGGGGGTCTGATTATTTGTAAAACAGATTGTAACACGCATTTCAAAGAAATACATCATTATTCTCTTTAAGCTCTTATTCTTCTGTGTCTTGATATTGATCGAAACATTCGGCTCAAGGGTGGCTAACCTTCCAAGGCTGAAATTATCCAATTCGTGTGGTTTGCATTTACTTTACCATCATTTATTTCAATTGCAATCTAATTTATCATTTTGTGTCAAGTTAATCTACATATCCTTAAAATCACTTACAAATTCCACTGTTATCTGATTTTGAGGGTAAACAGTTTGGCCCACCGTGGGACTAAGGATAATAGTGGTTATTTCATACAAATCTCCAAAACACACACTACTTTACACTTGTTCTTTGAAGTGTCTCTAATTTCAGGTTAAAACTAAAAATGCCGATCTCTCAATCAGCACCCCTACATGTTGACAACGAGTCCGGTCATCGCGGTGAAAATAACAACATAGCGCCTGATGACAAGGTACTGCCCGTTGATCCCATCGAAATTCCGGCCACTGACCCAATTGACGCTAATTCACATATAGCTATCGACACAAACTGCCTACAAACCCCGAGAATTGCATCCGTGGTGGAGTCCGATCGGCAGCTCAAAATACACAAAACATTGGAGGAGACGAGATCAGTCTACGAGTGATTTTTGAAATGTTGCAGACTAAACAGGCGGCGATAGCTCAGTTACATAACCAAAGCTGCATACCGAGCTGAAAACCCGATCCGTCCCGGGAATTCACCCGCAGGGATGAACCGGTCGCAGAGAGGTCAAATGAAAATGAATGAGGGACTAGCCCCGAGATTATAAAGATGCACGAGGAACTGACCAAACGGGTAGAACCAGGGAGAAGAAAATCAAGGCTAATGACAAAAAGGTGAAAACTGACAATTCCAGGGTCGATCAAATCCCAGGAGCACCGCCAATATTGAAAGACCTAAATTCCAAGAAGTTCGTGCAAAGACCTTTTCCTCCGAGCGCGGCTTCAAAGATGATCCCAAAGAAGTTCCGCATGCCCGTGATTCCTAAGTACAATGGAACGTCCGACCCAACTGAGCATGTAACGTCCTACACATGTGCCATCAAAGGGAAGAACTTGGAGGATGATGAGATCGAGTCTGTCTTGTTGAAAAAATTAAGAGAGACCCTGTCAAAGGGAGCCATGATATGGTACCATAACCTAGCTCCTAATTCTATTGACTCGTTTGTTATGCTTGCAGATTCCTTCATAAAAGCACATGCCGGAGCTGTCAAGGTCGAGACCAGGAAGTCAGACCTCTTCAAAGTGAAACAGAGGGATAATGAAATGCTAGAGAGTTTTTGTCCCGATTTCAATTGAGAGAATGGACTTACCCCCGGTTGCGGACCATTGTGCCGTTCAAGCTTTCACCCAGGGACTCAATGTTCGAAGCTCGGTGGCTTTACAGTAGTTGAAACAAAACTTGATAGAATATCCGGTCGTTACTTGGGCCGACGTGCATAACCAGTATCAATCAAAAATTAGAGTCAAAGATGATCAACTTGGGGCCCCTTCGGGGTCCGTTTATCCGTTAGAGCCGTTGATAGAGCCAAGAAAGACATTAATGTGAACCGAGATCAAGCAGGGATTGTTATCAACTGTACAATGGGGATCAAAGAGGTAAGGGATCTGGCAGAAATCCCATAAGAAGTGATAGGAGATGTGATCGAGATCAAAGTAACCGGGGACTCATGGGCAAGAACTGTTTCGACAGGCCTATCGGGCCTAAGGAAGCATCGAGGTTATCAGAATACAATTTTAATGTCGACGCTGTCACTATTGTATCAGCTATCAGACACATCAAGGACACCAAATGGCCTCGGTCTCTACAATCCGATCCAACCTAAAAGGATCCTAACCAGATGTGTAAATATCAGGGCACTCATGGCCATAGAACGGAGGATTGCTGACAGTTGAAAGAGGAAGTAGTCCGACTATTCAACAACGACAATCTTCAAGAATTCCTAAGTGACCGAGCCAAGAATCTTTTCAGGAATGTGGATTCTAACAAACAGACCGAATAAGAAAAACCTTAACACCTCATTACCATAATCATTGGTGGGATCGAAGCCCCTTAGGGGCCGATGTGGAAGCGTACCAAAGTATCCATCACAAGGGAAAAATGGACTCGATATTACATACTAGATGGAACCTTGTCTTTCAATGATGAGGACGCGGAAGGGATCGTGTAGCCCCACAATGATGCATCAATAATATCTATACTCATAAATAAATCTCAAGTTAAGCATGTGTTAATTGATCCAGGTAGCTCGGCCAACATCATCCGATCGAGGGTCGTGGAGCAGCTCGGTCTATAAGATCAAATCATGCCTGCAGTCTGGGTTCTAAACGAATTCAACAAGGCATGTGAAACCACTAAGGGGGAGATAACGTTACCGGTGAATACCGCCAGGACCATCCAGGAAACTTAGTTTTATGTGATCGAAGGAGACATGAGGTACAACACTTTGTTCGGGAGGCTATGGATCCACAGCATGAGGGCGGTGCCCTCGACTCTACACCAAGTCTTAGAATTCCCAACACCAGGTGGGATTTAAACAATCTACCGAGAAAAGCCAGCCGCAAAGGAGATGTTTGCGGTCTAAGAGGCGATTTAGATATCCACACTTGTAACGACAAAGGGGCCGAGTTCGATCACAAGGTAAGAAGCTATATAGCAATTACCGACACCAGCCCCGACCCAATCGGAGAAGCAGGGGACTAATGAAGGCAATGATTACGGGGTACCCAGGTCTTTTATAGCCCCCGATGATTCCAACACCACTAAATCGACGGTCGAGGAGCTAGAGCAAGTCATATTCATCGAGCATTTACCCGACTGGAAGTTATACCTGGACATGGGTTTAAGTCCCGAGCTCAGGAAAAAACTCATTTAGTTTCTTATAGCAAACATAGATTATTTTGCTTTGTCCCACCTTGATATGACAGGGATCTCGCCGGAAATAACAACACACAAGCTAAGCCTGGACCTGAAGTTCCATCCGGTCAAGCAGAAGAAGAGGCCCCAGTCCGAGGTCAAACACGCTTTCATCAAGTACAAGGTATCTAAATTCCTTAAAATAGGGTCCATTCGGGAGGTTAAATACCCTGATTGGTTAGCGAACGTAGTGCTAGTCCCTAAAAAAGGGAATAAATTGAGAATGTGTGTAGACTATAAGGATTTGAATAAGGCATGTCCAAAGGACTCCTTCCCTTTGCCCAACATCAATCGCATGATTGATGCCACAACCAGCCACAAGATCCTCAGTTTTCTCGATGCCTACTCTGGGTACAACCAATTACAAATGAATCGAGGTGATCAGAAGAAAACCTCCTTCATCACTATATACGGCACATACTGCTATAACACGATGCCATTCGGATTAAAAAATGCCAGTGGGATTTACCAACGCCTAGTAAACCGGATGTTCAAGAAATAAATAAGAAAATCAATGGAGGTTTACATTGACGATATGTTTGTTAAGTCCCAGCAAGCAGAGGACCAACATTTGCAGGAACCTTCAGCATATTGAAGAAATACAATATGAAGCTGAACTCGGAGAAATATGCATTTGGAGTTGGGTCAGGTAAATTCTTCGGATTCATGGTATCCAATCGAGGAATCGAGATCAACCCCGGCAAGATCAAAGCCATCAAAGATATTAGGTTGTGGACAACTTGAAGGCCGTGCAAAGATTGACCGTGCGCATAGCCGCACTGGGGCGATTCATCTCGAGGTCCTTTGATAAGAGCCAATGATTCTTCTCACTATTGAAGAAGAAGAATAACTTCTCATGGACCTCAGAGTGGCAACGGGCCTTGGAGGAACTCAAGCGGTATCTATCAAGCCCACCGCTGTTTTACACGCCGAAGATAGACGAACAACTATACCTGTACTTGGCAGTATTAGTGATAGCAGTAAGTGGAGTTCTGGTCCGGGAAGAGCAAGGTACGTAATTTTCAATTTACTATGTTAGCAGGACTCTAGACGAGGCATAAACTATGTACCTACACCTAGAAAAATTGGTGCTCACTTTGCTAAGCACCTCCAGGAAGCTGAAACCATATTTTCAATGTTATCCTATATGTGTTGAGACTACTTACCCCTTGCGAAATATAATGCATAAACTCGAGCTCTCGGGACGATTGGCCAAATGGGCCGTGGAGTATGATATTAAATATAAACCTCGGACAACCATTAAATCTCAAATATTGGCAGACTTCGTGGTCGACATTATTCCGACCCTAATACCCGAGGTCGAAAGAGAGGTTTTGGTAAACTCGGGAACATCTTCGGGGATCTGGACCCTCTTTACGGACTGCGCCTCGAACCCAAAAGGGTTCGGACTTGGCATCGTGTTGAAGCCACCAACAGGCAATGTAGTTAGACAATCTATTTGGACTGTAAAATTGACTAACAACGAGGCCGAATGTGAGGCCATGATTGCAGGTCTCAAACTAACCAAAAGCTTGAGGGTAGAGGTGATCGAAGCCAAGTGCGACTCCTTCCTTGTGGTGAACCAAGTTAATGGGACATTCGAGGTCAGGGAAGAACAAATGCAAAGGTACCTGGATAAGTTGCAGGTAACATTACATCGGTTCAATTAATGGACTTTACAACATGTACCTCGGGACCAAAATAGTGAGGCCGATGCCCTTGCTAACTTAGGATCATCGGTCGAGGATGACGAGTTCAACTCGGGGGCAGTCGTACCACTTATGAGATCAGTAGTGGAAGATGGCCATGCCGAGATTAATTCAACGAGCCTAACTTTGGACTGGAGAAACAAATATATAGAATATCTGAAGATCGAAAAATTTCCCTCGGATCAGAATGAATTGAGGGCCCTACGTACGAAGGAAGACCAGTTTACTTTGTCCGAAGACGGAACCTTCTTCAGAAGAACATTCAATGGCCCACTCATGATATGTCTAGGACCAGGAGACACCGAGTACGTTCTGAGGGAAATCCACGAAGTCACCTATGGAAATAATTCAGGCGCCGAATAATTGGTTTGAAAAATAACCAGAGCCGGCTACTACTAGATCGATATAGAAAAATACACGAAGGAGTTTGTACGGAAATATGATGAATGTCAAAGACATGCTCTGATGATTCATCTACCCAGGGAGCTACTGCATTCGTTTCTGTCACCATGGCCGTTCATGAAGTGGGGAATGGACATTGTTGACCCCCTTTGATTGGCACCCGATAAGGCTCAATTTATATATTTTATGACTGACTATTATTTTAAGTGGGTTGAAGCCCAGGCATACGAGAAAGCCATCAAGAAGGAGGTCATCGACTTCATTTGGGACCAGATCATATGCCAGTTCGTAATGCCGGCCGAGATCGTGTACGACAATGGGAAATAACTCATCGACAACAAAGTAAGAATGTTTCTCGAAGACCACAAGATCAAAAGGATCCAATCAACGCCCTACCACCCTAGTGGGAACGGACAAGCAGAGTCGACCAACAAAACCATACTCCAAAACCTCAAAAAGAGGTTAACTGACGCCAAAGGAAAATGGAAGGAAATGCTGCCCGAAGTCTTATGGGCATACTTGTACGGCCTCAAAGTCCAGTACCGGGGCCACCCCATTCTTACTGGTTTATGGCGTCGAAGATCTAATACTGGTCGAAGTCAGAGAACCAAGTCTTAGGTTTCGATATGCAACCAAGGAACCAAACGACAAGGCCATGAATACAAGCCTGGATCTAGATGAAAGGCGCGAAGCCATTCTTGTCCGGATGGCCGCCTAATAGCAGCGGATCGAGAGATACTACAACCGAAGGGCCAACTTTCAACACTTCAATGTCGGGGACTTGGTATTAAGGAAGGTTACACTAAACACCCGAAACTCGAATGAAGGGAAGTTGGGGCCAAATAGGGAAGATTCGTATCAAATTATCGAGATCAGCAGAAAGGGGTCCTATAAACTCGGAGCAATGAACGGTGAGCAACTACCAAACAACTGGAATATAACTCACTTGAAATGATATTACTGCTAAAGTATGGCCCCATTCATTTCTTTTATTTTGAACTAGCACTTGCAGGTAACAAATACGGAACGAAATAATTTTAGGCCTGAAAGCACGCATTGCACTCTTTTTCCCTTGAACCGATTTTGTCCCAAATGAGTTTTCCGGCAAGGTTTTTCACGAGGTAATAGTAAATTGTGCTAACTTAGAATTAATAGCCGATTATGAGCTAGTATTGAAGATCTCGACAATAGTATTCGAGGCCTCTCTACAATCGGTCCCGAACAATGGGGGGCATTACCCTCGAATAAAGACTTTAGGAAGGAAAGAAACTTTATGATTGAATGGTCTCGGCTCGATTGATAGAATTTACTGTAAGGGCCAAAAGGTCATACGAACCATGCCCGCATAGACTGCTTGAGCTCTGGCACAAAACTTGTACACATGTGTAACTATTACACACAAAAATATAAAGAAGTTTCTACCTTGCAGATAAATATCTTGTCCCTTAAGAATTTCTCTTTTTTCTTTCTTCTTATGGAATTTTCTACATTCGATCCCTTAAAGGTATCGAGCCTAAGGGCTTCCTTTATCTGGGTTCGAATGATCACTCCAAATCAGGGACTGCCATCCAAAAACAAACTCAAACGGCTCGGGCTGAGGGAGCCTAGGGGCACAAGACCTATTAGGTAATGGCCGAACCTTAAAGGCTATGGCCATCCCTATTCGGGGACTGTTATCTTAGGCAAGCCCTGATAACTCGAGGTGACAAGCCCACTATGCAACACCCAAACTAAAAAGCTACGGAAATATTATAACAGCTCGGAGACATCCGTAACCCGTAACAAAAAACAAGGCCTTGAAAAATCTCTAAATCGGTTCTAAAGGCTACCCTCAGCAAACTATAATCTAAAAAATTTTAAGTACTTTCAGGAAAAGTTCTAGTCATACCAAACCCCCACGATGCCATAGACAAAATAATGTCAAAGGCAAGGCCTGTTCGAACCTCCGAATATGACCTAACTAGTTCATGCTAGGGCATTTCGATCTTTGCAAACATAAAGAACAAAGCAAAGGAAAACAAAACTTAGAAATTGTCAAAGGGAAAAGGAATCCTTGTATTATATATACATAAAGTCTTTACAAAGGCAAAACGGCCTTGAAAAAAAATACAAAAGTACACAAGTACCAAAAAAAAAAAGTCAAAATCATCTACAAAGGCGTCTAAATAGCTTGGTCTTCTCCACCGCCGGATCCACCGGAACCCTCAAAGTCTTCTTTTTCTTCTTTTTTCTCGGGGTAAGCCAACTTCTTGGCCTCGGCCTCGGCCTCGATCCCCTTAGTGGTTTTGATCTTGGCTGATAGATCAAAACCCCGAGCATGAATCTCGTCGAGGGCCTCTCTTCGTGATTGCTGCTTCTCATATTCAACAGTGTCTTTAAAGTGGTCGTAGGTTGCCTCGGCATCAGCCTTATATTGGGCCACTATCTCGTTGGCATCGGCTTTAACCACCACGATCAAAGACTTGGCCGTTTCAGGCTCCTTGGCTGTAATTTCTCGACCAGAGGCGGCAAAACTTAGATGAGACTGGAGCTCTTCAACCTTTTTGGCTTGCACCTCAGCCTTTTCCTTTGCTACTCGAAACTGGACCTTTGCCGAAGTCAGTTGCACCCAAGCAGCCTCTGTTTCCGAGGCCAGACGGTCCATTCATCTCTCAATTCTTCAATCTCGGCCTTAATTGCATCCATCTCGGCTCAGAGTTGGTCGATCCGATCGATCTTCTGTTGGATCTGCGGATTTCGACCATCAGTCACCGAAATTAGTTCATCGTCACTAACCTCAAATATTTTTACCTGCTCGACTAGGTCGGCATGTTCCTTTCGAGCAACCTCCAGCTCAACTCGAAGGCTCTTAGCCTCCCCTTCAAACTGCTCATTGAGAAGTTTACAAGCATCTCTCTTCTCAGTGAGCCCTCGAACCTCGGCTTCGAGCTGTTTCAGCTCATCCCAGTATCGGAGAAAAGTCTCGGGGTGAAGCACCAAGGCCTATAAGCACAAAGAAAAAATGTTAGAGTTGTCTATAAAATAGCCTAAGTATAAATTGAAAACCATCGAGGAATATCTGAAGTTACCCAGTTTAACGCCTATTGTGCTTCATTGAACTGACAGGTTGCATCCACCTCGTTCATCTTGGCCTGATCATCCTCGGTCACCAAACACCAAAGATAACTGGCCACCCCTACGGGGTCGAAGAGGACCCGGGCGTCCTTCGGAAGGTAGATAGTGATGGATCGCTTTCAGCCAGGATCCATACTCGGAGCAGGGAATCAATAGACCATTTTGGGGCTTGAGGAAGGTCCGCTTGCTCCCGAAGATGGGATCTTCCTCGGTATCACTAAGTCACTCAACTCACTGACGTCGTCCGTGGCTGTAGAGTCCACTCCATAAAAAAACCCGCAGAAGGGGTCGTTCGCTCCATGGGCCCCCTCATTGGGGCGTCCTTTAGCCGTTTGGGCCTCGTTGTACATGGAATCAGTAAACGAGGGTGACTCGGTGATCTCTATCACACTGAGTGCTTCCTTCGAGGCATTGCCCACATCCCTTGAAGCTTCGGTCTCGGCCTCCTTCTCAACCTCCCTAACTTGATCAAGATCGGCATCGTCTCCCTCTGTTCGGAGGCCCCTTGCCCTTTGACCATCAGATCGAAGGCTTCTCCTTCTCCTTCAGACTCGTCCCTCAACGGATAGAGTGAATTTGGAGGCTGTGCTCGAGCACTGGTGCTTTCTTTGGATTTACGCACCAACCTTCTCCTTGGCTTCTTTTTGCCCCGAGCTCGGAGAACTCGGAGCCCTTTTTCTTTTCTTCTCTTCACCCTGTCTCAGAGCTGCGGACTCGGTGGGAAAATCATCGCTATCGGATGGGGGCCTCATTTTGACATCTTTGGATAAACCTGCAAAATGAAATAGAATAAGTGAGGACTTATTGATGCAAAAGGGAAGCCAAATATTACTCAGGAAAGAGATCTCACCGTGTGAACGGGCCTCCATCGGCCCTTTGAAAGCTCGCGCCATGAACGCTCTTATTGTTCTATGTCTTGATATCGATCGAAGTACATTCGGCTCGAGGCTGGCTAACCTTCCGAGGCTAAATTACCCAATTCGTGTGATTTACATTTACTTGACCATCATTTATTTCAATTACAATCTAAATTATCATTTTGTGTCAAGTTAATCTACGTATCCTTAAAATCACTTACAAATTTAATTGTTATCCGATTTTGAGGGTAAACACTCATAAGATGCTAATATTGAGCACCGGTATGATGATATGGTAGTTGAGTGAGAAGAAGTAGTCTTAAGTTCTTAAGATGAGGTGTTATGATTTTACACCAAGTGAAGAGTTTATCATTAACGACCACATTCTATGGGTATGTGTTGTTACTGTCTAGGGATTGAGGTACGCTTGTAGGTTAGGTATTATTTGAGAAGTGTGACATCGAGGTCTTATTTTCCCTGGATTGGCATGATTAATAATGTGCTATGCTGGTCGATATGCAGAGATTTTTAGATGGCTCAGACTTGTCATTCTTAACAGGCAAAGAGCTGAATGGAAAAAATTAACTTAGTTGTCTAAATACAAGATACTTCTTTTATGGAGGTTTCGTGTAAGTAGCTCAAAGGGTGTTCGACATATTTTGTTGTTCTTTAGGACACTAGTATGGTCATCGAATCTTGGAAAGGTAGTGGTTAATAATCAAGGTGTGTTACTTAAGAATAGGCGTTTCATTTGTTTGGGAAGTGGATTTTTGGGATTGGTTCATTGTCATGGACTTAGCGTACTTCTATATCATAGGTGCCATGACTTCTCTAGAGTTGAAAAATTGGATAAAGTAGTTAGGGATTAACTTGAGAATTTTGAGGTGGTCTAGGCTTGTATGTTAAGAAGAAAAATGGTTACAGTTGAGCATTAATGTTAGACAAGTTGGGCTAGGTGAAAATTTATGGAACTACGAGTTCCTAATAATGTAATTTGGGTTGACAAATGCTTTGATAGTTTTTATGGACGTTATGAATCGAGTGTTTAAACCATATATGGATCATTATGTGATTATGCATATTGATGACATTATAGTGTACTGTAATGACCTGACCAGTCGTTTTGAGCTCTAGCATGTCGTTCGGCTGTTTGAGACCTTAAGTAGCCTCGCTTAATGTATTATGACTTGTGCGCGTAGGCGGTTTTGATTTACGAGCAATTCAGACTTGATTTGGAAGAATAACTCTCTATTCAAATGCTTTAAGTTGGAAGAGTTGACCAAGATTTGACTTTTGAGTAAACAACCTCGGATCGGGATTTGAAGTCCTTATAGGTTCGTAAGGTGATTTCGGACTTGGGCTTATGTTCGGGTTGAGTATTGGATGGTACAGGAGCGATTCGGTGCATATTATTGGAAACTTGAATTTTGAAGGTTTTGAAATTTGCTAAGTTTCATTTAGAGTGTACTTTGGTGCTGTAAGACTTCGGGCGGTGTTCCGGGACCTTGGATAGTTTCATTTTATTGATTGGAACTTGTGCGTGATGTTTGGTCAATATCCAGAATGTCTAAGTGTGATTCAGACGCGTTCAACGAAGTTTGAAGTTTTGAAAGTTAAAAGAAGGATTTTGATCGTCGATTCATAGTTTTGATGTTATTCGTGGCGTTTCGAGCCTTTGGATAAATTTGAATAAGGTACTAGGACTGGTTGGTATGATTAGAGGGGGTCCCGGGGGCCTTGAGTGTGTTTCGGGATGGTTTCGAACCATTTTCCTTGTTTTACAGCTGCAGGTTTCTAGTTTGTTTGGTAGGCATTGCGATCGTAGACGAAGGGTTGCGATCTATGTGTTCTATGCGTTCGCGAGTGGAGCCCCGTGTTCGCATAGCGGTCGAAGCTGGGCTGGGGTGAGTTGGTCTTCACAAACATGAAGGAGTCCCGCGTTCGTGGTGGATGGACTGTTCTTGCTTCACGATCGTGAGGTGTCAAACGCAATCGCGTAGGCCTTTTTGGTGGCCAAGGTAATTTTTCTTCGTGATCGCAAGGCTTTAGACCGTGATCGCGAAAGGCAACGCTGGGTAGTGTATAAGTTAACAAATCATGTTCTTGCTTATTTTCATTCATTTTATCATTTGGAGCCAATTTTGGGGAGATTTTGAAGGGGCATTTTCATCATCTATCACAAGGTAAGTGATTCCTACCCATTGTGAGTTACATACATGGATTATATATTAATTTTATCATGAAAATTGGTAGAAATTGTGGGATTTTGGAAGAAAACCTAAAAATGATATTTTTGGATTTTGATCACGAAATTGGACATGGAATTGGGAATAAACTATATATTTGAGTTTGTGGTGCTATGGGTAAGGTTTATCTTTGAATTTTTTTAAATTCTTAGCATGTGAGCCTGAGGGTTGACTTTCTTGACATTTCATGTAGGGATGAGAATTATTTTAATTGATTAAATTATGAGCTTTTGAGTATATTTTTATTGGTTTGCACGTTATTTGACTAGTTTCGGAATGTTTGGCATTGGTTTGAGGTTTTAGAGAGGTGTGTGAGCCGGTTATCGAATTTCGGAGCGAGGTATGTCTCCTATCTAACCTTGTAAGGGGAAATTTACCCTGTAGGTGTTATATTGGTTATCTGCTACATGTTGTGGGAGCTACGCACTTATGAGGTGACAAATGTCGTGCGTATGCTAGAATTGCTGATTAAGTTCGGGTAGACTTAAACTCACGCCATGCTTTAATTGTGTTATTTGAGTTATTCTTGTCTGTTTACATGCCTTAATTATCATATTTAGTATGAGATTGGACTTCCTTAGAGTATCGAACCTTGCTATCCTAAATACTAGGCGAACTATTTGCTTAATAGTAGAAATTATACTTCCTTTTTCGGATTTCTTCCGCATGGTACGAAATTGCCCGAAAAGTTTCTTAAAATTCATAACTCACACATATATTCATGAGTGGAGCCAGCGACCTGTCAAGTTTCATTATTCCTATTGGATCGAGTTAAATGCCTCAGCAGTACTATTATGGATCGGGCCATATGACCTCGACTGTATTATGAGATGTATCTATGGTTCGAGCCGGTTGACCCTCGACAATGTACACGATTATTATGGGATCAAGCCGTAGGCCACGGCATGAAGTCATGCCATTACTCTTATGGGATCGGGCCGTTCGCCTTGGCAGAATCATGTGAAATATTTGATAAGAAGTCAGCGTACTTATAAGTCTTTCTGACTTGAGATGTGACCGTTTATTTGGTGTGGACCATTATGTATTGCATTGAGGAAGTATCCGGTATTTGAGGACCTCGTGTTTACTCTTCAGTTGAGGATCGTATTATGTACATATATCTGTTTTCAGTATTTTACTTGTCATGCTTCATACATGTCTACTTTTATTGTACTTGATTTATTGGACCACTAGTGAGTGTCGATGCCGATCCCTCGTCACTACTTCTTTGAGGTTAGGCTAGATACTTTCTTGGTACGCATTGATTTACATACTCATACTATACTTCTAAACTAATTGTGCAGGTTCATTTGGTGGTCATCTTGGCGCATAAGCGCAGCTACTGAGGGGACTTTATGGTGAGCTTCATTCCATGTTATGATCCGCAGCACACGAAGTCTCCATCATATTCATTATTTTATCCTGCCTATTTTATATTCCAGACAGATGTTGTATTTATATTATACTCCCTAGTAGATGCTCATGCACTTATGACATCGGGGGTTTGGGGGTTTCTAGTGGATGTTCACAGTTGTACATATTATTATTACTTTGCTTTATGTATTATTCATACTCGGTAATTTGGTAAAGAAGAATGTTTGTTTCAATGAGTTCTAGATTTAGTTCCATTTATTTAATAAAATTCTTGATTTTAAAAGTTAGAATGGATAATTAAGTGGAGGTTCACGTCTTAGCTGGCCTAACAGTATCATTAGGCGCCATCACGACCTATAATGGGATTTGGGTCGTGATAGTTTGGTATCAGAGTACTAGGTTCAGTTAGGTCTCACGAGTTATGAGCAAGTCTAGTAGAGTCTTGTTGATTGCTTTGGAGTCATCTGTATTTATCTTCGAGAGACTACAGGGCTATTAGTAGAACTTCCCTTTCTTGATTCCTTGTCGTGAGAAGTGATTTCGATTGAATCCTATGTCTTTATTTCGTTCCTACTCATTCATATGCGATGTCGAACATTCGATATTAGTTGCAAACCGACTAGTTATGGAGATGCTACAGATATGGTGCATGATGTTTTTCCCTGCTTATGAAAGTAGACTATTATCATTGCGTTGTGGAGGAGTGTTTTGTCATTTCATCCTAGTGGTAGTGTTGCCCATGGTTTTGGGGCTATACACAATGTATTGTGATGTTCATGCGATGTTATCGTGCAATGCTAATGTAAATGGTAGGGTGCTTACTTATGTGTCGTGGCGGTGAATGATTTGGGAGGAGGATATTTGGTTTATGATTGGGAGATTCAGCATTTAATCCCAGCAGATGAGAGGCAATTGGACTATGGATGTTCAAGCATTGGCTGGCGGAGTTGTGAGATTGCTTATTTCGAACTTGGTGGAATTCTTGTTTGTGTTTTTGTGTCATCGTCTTCAAAAAATGCCTTAAGGCTCGTCAGTATGAGGGCCTTCATTTGTTTGCCTTTGCGGGCATGGTGTTACGAAGTAGTGCCTAAGAAGCAGGTACCGGAGATGACGATGTGTTGCGACTTTGGGGTCGAATCAGCATTTCCAGTATTGATGGTTCGAGGGAGATGATCCTTAAGGAGGCTTAGAGTTGATGGCAATCTATTGGTTCGGGTGCTACGGAGGTGGACCGTGATTTGGAGTGGCATGATTGGTGGCAGATGATGAGAAAGGACATGGTGGATATGTTTTGCGGTGATTGAATTGTTAGCAGGTCAAGTATGAGCAGCAGAGATAAAGTAGTCTACTTAGGAAGATGGTTTAACCGGAATCGTATGGATTTTGTGGCAGGATAGTCACATGCTTTGAGAAATCTTAGTGTGATTTGGGTCATGGTGGATGAATGACTAAGTCTGTGTATTTCGTTTGAGGCGGTGGCTTCTATACTCAGGAAGTTAGAATGTGACGAAAAGCGTTTGCTAGAAATGTACAAGGATGGGAACGCTTGACTGTCGTTTTGGGGATGCAATATAACTTTGAGTATTAAACAGATTGTTGGACCTTCAATTGATGTTAATGGAACACACAGATTCTTAGAGGTGGTGGATGAGTGTGACACTGGAGGACTAACTAATTTCATAGTGGGGGTAACTATGCAAAGTAATTGAGGAATGTCAATGCGGGTTTACATAGGTGGGCTATCGCATGTGAGCAGGTTAGGGGTTGGATGATTTCTGAAAAATTTCCTATGAAGAGTTTTACTTTTTATCCAACGAGAAACATGTACTACGATGTGGGCTTGTATCGTTTGAGAAGATGGCGCGACTATCATGAGGTCGAGTGTGCATTTGGGGCTGATAACTCAGGATGTATTATGTTTAGAGCAACATGAACTTATGAGGAAGTTAGCTGAGTAACAGTGGGAGATCAGGGTAATAAAGGAGTAGAAGTCATTCTGGGTCCTTGGGTTTTGTGATTGTAGCTTAAATCAAAGTAGGGGATCCTATCGTTGATGATTGGTTCACGTGGTTATGTGTCTTCCAGTTTTTGGTTTTCGCTACATTGTCAGATTAGTTGTGACTGTGGAAGAGAACATTCGGGGTGATTCGAGAAAGGATTTTGATGGATGTGGGCTACATTTCACCTTATTGATGCATGAAGGTTGTGGAATAACTCAGATTGAATATTTCTTTAT
>MCJB01051575.1:0-26960 GCA_002018475.1 Nicotiana obtusifolia | reverse complement strand
GTTATACAGTGATTTTGGCGACTTTGGAACAGTTCTTGGCACGTTTGAGGACGAACGTATGTTTGTGTAGGGGAGAATGTAACGACCTGACCGGTCATTTTGAGCTCTAGCATGTCATTCAGTGGTCTGAGACCTTGAGTAGCTTCACTTTATTTAGTATGACTTGCGCGTGTAGTCGGTTTTGATTTACGAGCAGTTCTGAGTTGATTTGGAAGAATAACTTTCTATTTGGAAGCTTTAAGTTGGAAGAGTTGACCAAGGTTTGACTTTTGAGTAAATGACCTCGAAATCGATATTTGAAGGTCCCTATAGGTTTAGTTGAAAGTTTTAATATTTGCTAAGTTTGATTTAGAATGTATTTTGGTGTTATCGGACTTCAGGCGTGTTCCGAGACCTTGGATAGGTTCAATTGGTTGGAGCTTGTGTGTGAAGTTTGTCCATGATCCGGAATATGTAAGTGTGATTCGGACTAGTTCAATGATGTTTGAAATTTAAAAGAAGGATTTTGATAATTGATTCGTGGTTTTTATATGGCGTTTTGAGCCTTTGGATAAGTTTGGATAAGGTATTAGGACTGGTTGGTATGATTGGACGGGGTCCAGGGCCTCGGGTGTGTTTCAAGACCGTTTCGGACCATTTCCCTTGTTTTATAGCTTCTGGTTTCTGGTGTGATTGGTAGGCATCACGATCATGGATGAAGGTTTGCGATAGCGAAGGGTAATCTAGAGCTGGGGTGGCTATTCTTCGCATTCGCGTAGTTTCCTGGGCTGGGACTTCGCATTCTCGAACGAAGTCCCACGTTCGTGTAGCGGTTGAAGCTGGGCTGTGGTGAGTTGGTCTTTGAAAACGCGAAGGAGTCCGTGTTCGCGGTGGGTGGATAGTTCGTCCTTCGCGATCGTAAGGTATCAGATGCGATCGCATAGGCCTTTTTGGGCGGCAGAGCTAATTTTGCTCCGCGATCGCGAGGCTTTAGACCATGATCGCAAAGGGCAACGCCTAGGCAATGTATAAGTTAATAAATTTGGTTATTGCTCATTTCATCTCATTTTC
Organism: Nicotiana obtusifolia; assembly: GCA_002018475.1. Lineage (NCBI taxonomy): Eukaryota > Viridiplantae > Streptophyta > Magnoliopsida > Solanales > Solanaceae > Nicotiana > Nicotiana obtusifolia. The sequence goes on along the minus strand of MCJB01051575.1, from coordinate 25,910 downwards.
TCATTTGGAGCCGATTTTGGGGCGATTTGTAAGGGGCATTTTCATCTTCTATCACAAGGTAAGCGATTCCTATCCATTATGAGTTAAATACATGGGTTATATATAGATTTTATCATGAAAATTGTTAGAAATTGTGGGATTTTGGAAGAAAACCTAGAAATGGTAATTTTTGGACTTTGGTAAAAATCCAGTTGACTTTGGTGACTTTTCGTGTAGAGATGAGAATTTTTTCTAATTGATTAAATTACGAGTCTTAGAGTATATTTTGATTGGTTTGCATGTTTTCTTGACTTGTTTTAGAACCTTTGGAATTGGTTTGAGGTGTTAGAGAGGCGTTGAAGTCGGTTATCGGATTTTAGAGCGAGGTAAGCCTCCTGCCTAACTTTGTGAGGGGGAATTTTCCCCGTGTGGGTTTCAGCGTACTTGGGGGAAGTTTGAGAAGTGTTAATTTCTTATATCATCTATTGAAATGTCATCACAAGCATCAATGTCATGATTGCACCGGTGTGAGTTTGGTGAGTTATGCGAATGCGATTAAAGGCCTTCAATTGAAATATGGTCAAACTTGACCTTTTTGTGATCGCACTAGGCTTGTCCGAAACCGTGTTGATTTGGTTAGGATGGGTCTCATTTGTGTTAAAAGTGGAAGTTTGTGATTACAAAGGCACCTGAGTTGGGGCTTCTCCATGAATGTGAGGATGAGACTGCGATCACAATGCCTTGCTTGTAGGTAGAAAAAAGATTTTTTCTTGCGAACAATGTTTTTTATACTTTTGGACATCTTAACCTACAAATTTGGTGGATTTTGGATATGGAAATGATCCATGTGATTGGGGTTAAGTGTTCTAAATATCATTTGAGTTTATATCAAGAACTTGTGCTAAGATTTACCATTAAAATGTGGAATTTAATTGTAGGAGTGGGGATTTAGGTCTAATCCATATAAATACTAAATTAAGGATTTGAACATCCGAATGGAATCCAAATGGAAAACTAAGCATAGATTTAAACTTATGAGCCTATGGATAACTTGAATTAGACTTTTGTTTCATGATATGTTCATGTTGACCCGGGGTTGACTTTGACTTTGATGGAGTCTTAAATTATCAAATTGAGTCTAATATTTTGTTTGACTTCATTAAGTGATCTTTTGGTTATATTAGAGTTGTTTGGTTGATCCTAGACACAGTAAAGATGTGATATAAGGTTAAGCTAAGTTTGGATCGATTTAAGTAAAGTCTGACCTCAATAGGGGAATTTTCCAAACTTGAAATATTTTACATATACTATTGTAATGACCTAAAAGGTCCTTTTGAGTTTTAGCACATGATCTTGAATGTGAGACTTTTGGTAGGTACGTATGATAATTTATGATTTGCAGGTATAGGTGGTTCGGGTACCAAGAGGTTCGGGAGCGTTTTGGTACACTTGCATATTATCTTGAACTTAGAAATTCATTAGGTTGATTTTAGTCTCTAATTTGAGTTAATGAGCTCCATTTCGTGTTTTGAGAGCTTTGATAGGTTCGTACAATATTTTTGACTTGTACGTATATTTAGGTTTGGCCTAGAGGGGCTTGAGGGTATCTTGGCAATTTTAGAAGAAAGTGTGGAAAACCTAAAATTTCTAGTGCTAGTATAGTGCTTCACGATCGCGGAGTAGTAGGTCGTAGTAGCATTGGCTTGGCTAGTACTGAATGGTGGCCACATGGGGGGAGGCTCGCGAACGTGATGGGTCATTGCTTGGGTGCTCATCACGATCGTGATGGCCCAGGTCACGATCACAAGGAAGAAATGCCGTTAGAGGTTTAAAAAGCCAATTTTCAAGATTTTGAGCTCACTTCATCATTTTTAGAGCTAGGAAGCTCAGATTGAGGAAATACTTAAGGAGATTTTCACCTACATCTTGAGTGTAAGTAATTTGCACTTGATTTTGACTATATATGTTACACCCCATATTTTCGTATGTAATAGTACGTCGTAAGTCAATTCATATAAGCTTAGAAATGAGATCATCTTTGAAAGTACATGAATCATGTTAATCATGTTACCTTGGAGGTTACAAACATGTAAGATAATGAATAATAAGTACCAAGAGTGTTGGACAATTAGAAGCTAAATGAATTGTAGAAAATAAGTTTTGTCGAAAGTCGACAAGTTGGGAATGTTATCACATATACTTTTGGGGTGCGACTAGGGTGCTTAACATGATAAGGAGGCCATGTTATGAGTTATTTTAGTCGTATGATTTTCGTGTGTTATGTTTTGAAGTCAAGCGAGTTGTGGAACAAAAGTTGGCAAAGGTCATAACAAGTTACATTCATAAATGTGCTGAAAATTAGGTGTAGTAGAGATTTTCTATCAATATAATAAGAACTACAGGGTGATTCACCTACAAAATGGAAGGTCTACGAGTCTATTTTTCAGTGCATTAAACCGTTCATTAATATAACATCAGAATAAAGAGATATTCATATTTTTGCGAGACTATACAGGCAGCCCCTATGGGACCCACTTAGGCGGTAGATGATTCTCCAACCTTTAAAGAACCGGGTAAGGCTCCTTTGTGTTCATTTGTTCAGCCCAACCAGACCCTATACTCTCCCAAAACACTCTCAAAGCGGTCTCCCTGATTTTAAAGTGAAAACCAAAGATAAAAACATGAGTCTAACAATAGAAATCTCGTGGTGCTTGCAAGATCATAGTTCTTCATCTTTGTGGCGTGATTGAGGGTTGTTGTGAGCTACACCAGCTGGATATTTAAAATTGTATCTACTACCTAAGATAATTAAATCATGTTCTTTGTTCTGCTTAAGGTTAGTCATGTGTTGGTTGAGTTATTTGAGTGAAAATGTACAAGATAGTAATTGATATGGCATAAGAAAATTATTTTTTTTGTGGGCTGTGTTGAGGCTATATATATAGTTTGTTGTGGCTGGAAATTGTTATAAATAGTTTTATTATTTTATGGCTGTTATTTTTAATATTATCTATGTGCTAATTAAGTTTATTGAAGAAGATAACTTGAAAAATAAGAGGTTGGCAATAAAGGTTATGGTGCTTGGCGTGTGGACTACTTTGAAGATTCTTCTTATGATGTTTTGGGCTGAAAATGATATGTTAAGCATAAGTATGATGATAAATATGTTGAAGTTAGATTTATGGAAAATGAATTGGATTCAAACCTTATTTTGTTAATCGTAAATCAAGCATGCTGCTCAAAATAGCTGTTGAAGTAATCGGTGAGCTTATTGTGAATTATATTGTTGTTGTTGGGATGTTTGGTGATTTTTATTAACTTATGAGATGTAGTAAAATAGGGGAGGTGTTGTCCGTTTTCCTATAGAATTTAGGTTTCCAAAAAGAGAGTTTCAACGCTTATATGATGACCACGAAGTTGGTTTACTCATTATAGATGTAAGAAGATCATATTGAGTTGGTTGGCGATTGGAGAGAAGATTTCAAAGGTATGTTAAGGTGCTTATTTATTTATTTTGGCATGATCTAAAGTAAAATGAACGTAAACGATACGTTATTTCATAACGGATCTACTCCTAGCAACTAAGGTTGTCCATGTTGTTCTTTCCTTATAAACTTATTTTAAGTAAGTATGTATTATCCTTGAATGCTATTGAGCTTCATATTGATGGTATGGATGTCCATAATGTTAATCGAAGGTGTGGCGATCTTACGTCACCCTGAAAGGTTTAGAACGTGATTCCATGAATCCATCATTCATTATGTATGAGTATCCATTTTACTCTACCTAGCCGCACTATAGTCTGCCGAGTACATCACCTATTGTGCAACCACTGATCAGTCAGGTTTTACCGTGCTCTACAAGGCCGGGTACGATTCTACCAAGCCTTATAATAGCCGGCTACGTTTTTATTAAGCCTATTACGGCCGGGTATGATATGATGATGATTATGCCCATAGAGGTGTCTGTTTTTAAAATTTTATGTATGTATATATGTATCATGCGTTTCATGTTAGTAGCCCTTAGAGGTGCTCAGATATTACAACATCTTCTCTATCTCTCTTTACATTATATTTATTATTCTTATTTATGTTTCCTGCCTTACATACTCGGTACTTTATGCGTACTGACGTCCCTTTTACCTAGGGACAATGCGTTTCATGCTCGCAGGTCCCGATAGACAGGTTGACAGTCCTCCTAGTAGGCTATCAGCTCAGTAGAAGGTGCTGGTGCGCTCCACTTGTTCTGCAGTTGCCTACTTGGTCAGTATTCTTTTGACATGTATTGATTGGTATGACGGAGCTCTGTCTAGAACTTTATGACGTTTATGTAATCTTAGAGGCTTGTAGACATATGTCATGTATATGGATGCTTGTATGGCCTTGTCAGCCTATGTTTGGAGTGTACAAATGATCATATTGACCTTAAAGGACAGTATGCTATATGTATAAGTTTTTATATCATATTGGGTCATCCTATGTCGAGTATTCCCTTATGTTTTATTTGGTTATCTTATGACAACCTTTCCGACTCATTTACCCATGATAGGATGATAAGAAACATATGTTACGTATTAGAGCAGTTCTATCCTAGGGAGTCTACAAGCTGTGTCTAATAGAGCCATGAAGCTATAAGGCATTTAGGAGTCTGTTACCCTTCATTCAAATCCAAATCGTGCTATAGAGCCAAGTCATAAGAGTTGGAGTCGGGACTTATGTTTGCTAATGATACATAGACGTTTGCAATTCGAAAGATTACAGCTATCCAGAGGGCTAATACAACAACAGGTAAGGGCACTAATAGAGATTGAGGTCATGATGACATGACCCTATTTGAGGCCCTATCAGATCATGCGTACCATATGTGCAATTTCCAGCTTAAGACCCAAAGATAGGAATATCAAACACACCTCGTGAATAGCAAGCCATGGGAGTATCAAAAGGTAAGAGTATAAGTTTCAACAGGTAACAGAAGCAAGGTGAAGGAGGGTAAGAGGTACCCAGTTAGTGAAGATTATCAGCATTTACAATTCAGGCAGAGAAATATAAGCATTTTGAGTTACCTTCAATAGTAATAGAGGTATGTACAATTGGCCACACCCATCTTAGTTATGCCCTATGGGAGCTAACATATATAGTTTAAGAGAAAGATGGAATATCAAGATCCAGCTAGGGTTAGAGTAACCCCAAATAGTGGATGGATTGTTAGCGTTAGTTGGCATTTCCAAGGATATTGCAAACGTCTCAATTGTTCTCCTTATGAGACACCCAGATGGCACTCTAGAATAGTACAGTTAGATATGAATACGGGAATATTCAGAAAATTCAGAAGATAGGCACTGGAATCCTAAAAGGGATAAATATTTACCTTAGTATGGCTCCCGTCCCTAGTAAAGAGAGAATATTAGGAGACCCGAAGAGCCAGTGGATGGAGCAAGGGAGCTAAAAGTGAAAGAATATTTTACTGAAGTTTTCAGAATAAGGTAATAGATAGAAATATTAGCAGGAGAATAAGAAGAGTAAATGAAGTATTATGAGTAAGATGTGATAAATGGGTGATAACGGTAAATCAAATATAACAGGGGCTACCGTCCAAAAACAAATTCGGATGGCTTGGGCTATCGGAGCCCGGGGGCACGAGATCTATTAGGCAGCGCCCGAACCTTAAAAGCTACAGCCACCCCCATTCAGGGATTGTTATCTTAGGCATGCCCGGATAACTCGGGGTAACAAGCCCACTAGGAAAAACCCGAACTAAAGGCTACGGCCATATTAAAATGGCTCAGAGACTTTCGAGACCCGTAACAAAAAACATGGACTTCGAAATTTTATAACCTATTCTAAAAGCTACACTCGGCAAACTATAATCTGAAAATATAAGTACTTTGCGAAAAAAGTTTCTGGTCATACCGAACACCCGCGATGCCTTAAAAAAAATAATGTCAAAGTCAAGGCATGTTCAAACATCTGAACATGACCTAATAAGGCATTTCGATATTTGCAAACATAAAGAATAAAGCAAAGGAAAAAAATTCTTAAACTGTCGAAGGGAAACACAAGCCTTGTATATTATATACAGTCTTTACAAAGGCCAAATGTCCATAACAAAAAATACAAAAGTACACACGTACAAAAAAACAAAAAACGAAGAATTTCTACAAAGGCGTCTAAACAGGCTGGTCTACTCCACCTCCAGGTCCATCGGAACCCTCGGAGTCTTCTTCTTCTTCTTCTTCGGGGTAGGCCAGCTTCTTAGCCTCGGCCTCGAGCCCCTTAGCGATTTCGATCTCGGCTGATAGATCATCACCCCGAGCATGAATTCCTCGAGGGCCTCTTTTCGCGACTGCCGCTTCTCCTAATCAACAATTTCCTTCAAGCGGTCTTAGGCCGCTTCGACATCGGCCTTATATTGGGCCACCATCTTGTCGGCGTCGGCATTAACCACCACGGCCGCTAACTTAACCGTTTCAAGTTCCTTGGCCATAACTTCTCGATCAAAGGCAGCCGAACTTAGCGAGACTACAGCTCTTCAACCTTTTTGTCCTGCACCTCGGCTCTTACCTTTGCTGCTCGAAGCTGGACCTCAGCCAAAGTCAATTGCGTCAGAGCAGCCTCTTTTTCCAAGGTAGACGATCCATCCTGCCCCTCCATTCATCGGTCTCGGCCTTGACAACATCCATCTCTACTCGAAGTTGGGCAACCTGGTCGATTTTCTATTGGACCTGTGAATTCCAATCATTAGTCATCGAGCCTAGCTCGTCGTCACTAACTTCAAATATTTTTACCTGCTCGACCAGATCGAGATGCTCATTCCGAGCCACCTCAAGCTCAGCTCGGAGGCTCTTAGACTCCCCCTCACACTGCTCGCTGAGACGTTTGTAGGAATCTCTCTTCTTAGTGAGCCCTTGGACCTCGATCTCAAGTTGTTTCATTTCATTTCGGTATAGGAGAAAAGTCTCGTGGTGAAGCACCGAGGCCTACTAGCACCAAGAGAAAATGTTAGTGTTATCTGCAAATTAGCCTAAGTACGAATTAAAAACCATTGAGGAATATCTAAAGTTACTCGGTTTAACGCCTGCTATGCTTCGTTGAACAGACATGATGCATCCACCTCGTTCATCTTGGACTGATCATCCTCAATCACCAGACATCAAAGATATCTTGCCACACCTGTGAGGGTGGAAAGGACCCGGGCCTCCTCCGGAAGGAAGATAGTGATGAATCGCTTCTGCCCAAGATCCACACTCGAGGTAAGGAATCGATTGACCAGTTTGGGGCTCGACGAAGGTCCGCTTGCTCCCAAAGATGGGCTCTTCCTCAGTATCTCTAAATCACCCAACCCGGTGATGCCCTCCGTGGACGTAGAATCCACTCCATCAAAAAAGCCGCGAAAGGGGCCATCCACTCTGAGGACCCCCTCGTTGGGACGTTCTTTCACCGTATAAGCTTCATTATACATGGACTTAGTGAACGAAGGTGACTCAGTGATATTTATCACTCCGAGTGCTTCCTTCGATGCACTGCCCATGTCCCGAGAAGCTTTGGTCTCGGCCTCATCTTCGACCTCCCTCGCTCGATGAAGATCGGCATCCTCTCCCTTTGGTTCAGAGGCCCCTTGCCTTTGAGTCATGTCGAAACTCGGGCCACTAGATTGAAGGCTTCTTCTTCTTCTTCTTCTACGAATTCATCCCTCAGCCAATAGAGAGATCTCGAAGGTGGTGCTCGAGTGCTGGTGCTTTATTTGGATTTATGCGCCAGCCTTCTCTTTGGTTTTTTCTTCTCCGAGCTCGGAGAACTCGGGGCACTTTTTCTTTTCTTCTCTTCAGCCTATTTCAGAGCAAGGGACTCGGTGGGGACGTCATCGCTACCAGATGGGGGCCTCATTTGGACATCCTCTGAAAAACCTCCAAAAGGAAATAAAGCAAGTGAGAATTTAATAATGCATAAGGAAAACCAAATATTACTCATGAAAGAGATCTCACCATGCGAACGGGGCTCCCATCAGCCCTTTGAAAGCTCGCGCCACGAACGCTCGGAATAAGGCCTCTGTGATACGATACCTCGACCCACTCCTTGAATGGAGAAATTGCATTCGGGACCCGAGCAACAGTTTCACCACCACAGAACATCGATAAGAAAGAAGGAAAAAAGGCGATAAACTAAATTTTGGAAGCAAAACTATACTTACGTGACGTGTTCCACTTCTCGGGGAACGGCATGTGCTTAGCCGGGATCCAATCTGAGGTCCCCACTCGGACAAAACGATTAGCCAACCTTGATCCCTATCCTCATCGATACTCGAGAACAGGGATTTACTAGCCCGACGGGCAAATTTGATCAGTCCCCCCTTGTACAGTCGGGGACTGTACAAACGCATGAGGTGGTCAATAGTGAAAGGACACCCTTCAAGTTTTCTTACAAAGAAACGGAGGAGAATTATGATCCTCTAGAAAGAAGGGTGAATTTGACCAAAGGTTATCTCATATTTTTTGCAAAAGTCGATGATAACAGGGTCCAAGGGGCCCAGCGTCAAGGGATAAGTGTAAATTCTTAAAAATCGCTCGACGTGAGTGGTGATGGATTCATCAGGTTCGGGAACCACCACATGTTTGTCAACCCAGTTACAATCCTTTTTGACTTCGGAGAGAATATCCTCGGTAATTGAGCAGATATACCTCGAGACCTACTCACACCGACCTTGTAAGGAGGAGGGCTTTTCGACTTTAAAATTAGCATTGACCGGGCACCCACCCACCCTCCCCCCTCCGGGGATGAACATTTTAAGAGGAGTTTTCGGTGCTGGTTCCTCAACAGCAGTACGTAAAGAAGTTTCTTTGGCAGCCGGCCGCAAGGTAGAAGGAGTTTCTTTTTGGGGAATGGTTTTGGAAGTTTTTTCCATTTCATTATGGAGATGAAATAAGGGAAAAGATGAAGTTAAAATAATACACTTTATGGCTTGGATGAAGACAGAGCAGAAGTTCTTATAAAAAGATCTCAAATAATCAAAAAATAAGTGACTGAAAATATTAAGATTGCTAAGGTACGTGGGCAGAAGGTTTGAATGTAAAGTTGGAATGATTGAATGAGGGGGTATTTATAGTATTTCAACGATGGTTCCCATTCAAGAGTGGCTGACCAGTAGCTGAGAAACATTTAATGCCATAAAGACTTGACTGACGAGACATTTCGACTGTTTTGTCGTTTCTGTCGTGTGGTATCAAAGAAAGAATCGGAAGATCATGCCGTTTCTCATCGTCTACTCTCCAAAAACCAAGGGGACTATCTATGTACTGTCGAAATTGAGCTCACCTACGACAAGGCAGGTTAGGCTCAGAATATGAAAACCAAAGACTAAAGATCGACCCCGAGTCCCACTGAGCTAGAACCCGGGGTGAGAATGCCTGCCTTCGAGAACATTGAGTCTGTAATACCGGAGTCGACCTTAACCACGGTCGAGCTCGAAGAAACATTGTTACCATAACCAACAGAAGACTGAAATATCCATGACCGGTCAGATATTACGGTGGGAATCTCGGCACATATCAATAAGGAACCGACAATCAGCAAATCAACAGATTTTTTACCTTTTATAGAATTGTATCTAAAGTAGGACTCCTCTACTATATAAAGGGGGTCTGATAATTCATTAAAGGTATTGTAACATGTATACCAAAGTAATACATTATTATTCTCTTAATGTTCTTATCCTACTATCTTGATACTGATCAAAATACGTTCAGCTCGAGGGTGGCCGACCTTCCAAAGCTGAAACTGTTCAATTTGTATGGTTTGCATTTACTTTATCATTATTTATTTCAATTGCAATCTGATTCATGCTTTTGTGTCAAGTTAATCAATGTATCCTTAAAATCACTTACAAATTCAATTGTTATCCTATTTTTAGGGTAAGCACTTATTGATGAACGGTTTAATGTGATGGAAACTAGACTCGTAGACCTTCAATTTGATAGGTGGATCACCGCGTAATTCTTATTATATTGAGCGAAAAGTCTCTGCTACATTTGACCCAATTTTCAGCACATTTATGAAGGTAACTTGTGATGACCTTTGCTAACTTTTTTTCCTTAACTCGCTTGACTTCAAAAATATAACACACGACTATCATCAAATTATAATATCTCATAACATAAGCTCCTTATCATATTAAGCACCCTAGTCTCCCCCCAAAAGTACATGTTATAATATTCCCAACTTGTCGACGTTCAACGAAACTTATTTTCTTCAAATTGTTTAGCTTCTAGGTCTTCCAACCCTCTTGGTCTTATTATTCATGATATTAAATATTTGTAACCTCCAAGGTAACATGATTAACTTGCTTTATGTACTTACAAAGATGAACTCATTTCTGAGCTTACATCAATTTACTCACGACAAACTCTAACGTACGAAAATATGGGGTGTAACATCATTCCCCCATTTGGAATATTCGTCCTCGAATGTTGACTGATGCACTTATCACTCTCATAACCTTTAGCTCTTACAAATACTTTAAAATTATCCTTGCCATCTAGGCAACGTTTCTGTGAATAAATCCAAACGCCAGGGCATTCCACCCTTTAAGCCTCTTTGTAGCACCATGACTTGTGGTCGGAATTCATCTAATCTCGTAACTGTTGCTACCTTCTGTCATGCAGCCTGTACGACTCAGCCCTTGTATGTGCGCCTATGCAAATCTTCACTCCTTTTTCCTCTAGCTTTTATCTAATCTCTAGGCCTCACTTGTGAACATATATAGAACTATGACAAGCTATCCCTGTAGGGATCTATAGGTGTACTGAAGTTCTTCGCTCGGTACTTTGTCAAACTTACGACTATTGTTATATTTTGTTTCATACCCTCGGTTATTAATCCTTATGGCTTTACAGTATCTAGGTAGGTTATACTATACCGTAACACTTGCTTCGGTTTATTATTACCATGATCTGGTACCCAACTCTAGATTACTCTCTTGCTTCTTATCCTATATGTATAAATCTAAGTCCTTTAACGTTTCCTCATCACTATTCATCTAAAGAATGACGGACTAATCTCATCTCATACTTTGTAACTCTTACCCATCTATTGTTGATTCACCTTAATGTTGATCTATAATCTACCACTGATAACTTGAAATCTCCTATGTAATACATTGTCACTAGGGCTCACATCGCATTGGGGAACATTTGAAGTGATTTGCCTGATCCACCTAGGGACAATACTATACGTCAATAACCGTATTTCATAGCATCCTAATATGATTCATCTTTTGGCGGTATTGTACTCCTGTTCAATTCATGAAATCCCTTTTCTCTAAATCATTACTCAATCAATGGCCTAAACGTCATCCTCTTATCTATCACAATTACACCCTTATTCTACTACCAGGGAAGCATTTCATCTCTTCTAAATGCTCCTAGTCATAGAATCCTCCGAGTTAATTCAGGCTATGCTGAGCTTTCTATAACTTACAAAAACTATCAGCTCTCATATTTTTATGGGCTTAATCTCGAGGCTTTGCCTATTATTGTCACCTTCTCACTCACCTTTTCTTATCCTTACTCCTATCTACCTAAAACCTTGTCGCTCTACTTTAGCTTGCGACCTACACATATCATTTTATACTACTCGCACTCCTTCCTTTAACTTGTTAGCATAACATATTTCCTTTGGTGCCTTCTCAGTTTTCTTTAAATATAAGTAATTACTTTTCCTGGTCGTTCTACCACTTATTGCGTGAATTCTTGGCTTATCTTAGTGCCCACACATATAGGAATTCCATGCAACCCATATGATCTTGAATATTATATTTGATTTTACTTTCCGTTCATTAGTCACGATAGGTGCCACTTTCTTGTGGAGTGTATACAATGTTGTAGTGAGATTGTTGTTAATAAGATCATTTACTCGTTAGATCACTATGCTTAGGTTGAAGCCTTCTTCCTTATTTCCTCAGCTAGTCTTTTGTTATAATAGTTAGGGGAGAACCTCTGACTCTTGTGAAGATGCGAGCTTAATACATCATATACTTGAAGGAATTTTTTATATTCTTACTCTCCTATAACTATCCTTAGTTACTTACCTCCGCGCCCTTTTGCTCATAGGGTTTCTTCTGAACTAATGTTTTGACTGTCTTCCCAGTGGCACTCTCTTTTATTTCCATAACACTTATATGGTACCTTTAACTACCCCAACTCCTATCTGAATATTTCTCAAGGATTATGATGTCATATTGGTGAGTCCGAATTCCCTATGTTAGGGTTCACTATGTTTATCTTGCACAATCTATTGATTTGTCTATATCATGTAAGGCCCCGTAAAATGTCGCCAAGAAATTTAAGGTTTCATGGTGTCGAGGGAAGCTTATGTGTTTGAGGGTCGCGGTACGAACTTTTTGGGTTAATGAATGCATCGAGGTGTTGGTGGAACATTTTTGTAGAAGGGCCAATTATACGGTCAGATTCGCAACCGCATATCCATTTTGCGAGCCGCATAAGCGTCGTGGAGTTGAGCAGGGAGTTGTTGAATTTTAAGGGTCGTTTTGCGATCCATTATGCGATCGCATAGTAATTTTGCGGTCCATATTTTCATCACAGATTTGGCTTGAAGATTTTTGTTGGGTCATTCTACGGTCTGTTCTGCGATCGCATAAGTGGTATGCGGACCCCATACCTGTCCAAACCGTTTCCAATATTTGGGCATCAGTTTTGCGGTCCATTTTGCGGACCGCATACCTATACTGCAGTCAGTTCTGCGACTATAGACCTGAGTTCGAAGGGTCCATGTTCCTATTTTTATAACGTGACCCTGTTTTAATAAATAGACTGTGTGGCTTATTTTTGGGGTGATTATCTTATGATTTTAGAGAGAGGTGAGAGAATTTTAGAGAGAGAAGGAGGAAAGCTAGCATTTTAATAATCCATTCTTGCACCAATCTTCAAGAATCAAGAAGCCATTCACTAGACTATTATCTACCCCGGTAAGACCTTGTTCTAGAACCTTCATGCAATTGTTATAGGTTTAATTAGGTTATGGAGTTGTAATTAGGCCTTGCATGTATCAATAGCTTGTAGTACGTGAGGTTGATGAACTAGTTTGGGTAGTTTCTTGTTGAAACTGGTTGAGGGAGAAAGGGATTACCATTGTAGAGCTTTATAGTCTATTTTGCATACTAGGTGCTTGACAAAATTCCTAAGAGAGTTACACCATGTGAATCCTTCTAATTATTATCCGATTTTCACTATCTTCCTATAGAATTTTATTGCTAGAAATGTTGGGACGTTGTAGTAACTTAAGGAAAGCTCAAACAAGGTATGTCGGCTAAACTACTCTCTTAAAATTGAATTTCATGATGTTCCCATAAGTTTCAAGTATGGTTGGCTCAAGTTCCTAATTCCTAAGTTCCAGGTTATTCCTTATAAACTTGCCTATACCGAATGAGCCTTATGGCAAGAGATATACGTTCAAAGTATGGGTTACGTATTAGAATGTATGGCTTTGAATCGTGTTTCAAATGAAAGCTAGTATGCCAAATTGTGTGAGAAAAACTCGATATGCTTAAGACTCTTAATTGCTCATATATGTACTTTAGGTCTTGATTGAAAATGTATTGTTGTTGATAATCTATAGAGAGGATTAAAAATGAAATAAGTGAATTGGGGACATAGAGTGTGACCAACGTGCCAAGAATGAAAGTTATACTTGTGGCTAGTGGTGCCAATGAAATAAGATGATGTAGAAAGATTAAGAAATGAGCTTTGATTCAACTGTTCCAAAATTATTTTCTCTTAAAATAGAATGGTGTGTTACTTGTTTATGATTTTAACTTGCACATCAATTGCCAATCATTTTACACCATTTCTTGGAAAGAAATCTATTGTGCTTAAATTATTCGTTTCCAATGAACTTAAAGTTGGGATTTCCGAAAAAGTATATATATTCATATTTTTGGTGATGATCCATGGAAGGAAAGATATGAAAGTGTGGAATTTGAAATACGACCACCGTGTCTTGAATAAAGAATCTTGTGAATGGCGTGCCAAGAAAATATTGTTGTTGTGATTGAAAATACTAGCGGAGACTTATGCAATGTTAAAAATGATGACGTAAATATATTTGTGATTTTGTTTCCCTTGTGTGTAAACCAAAAATGATTTTGGGAGTATCATTAGCAAACTGAGGAAGGGTGCGTCATAAGGCCCACACTCGAAACTACACGTGCCGGTGTAGGGGTGGATTGTGATGGATTGTGATTATTCCCATTATTTGGGATGAGATTATTCCCCTTAATTGGGATAAGATTGAAAATAGCTGTGATTTGGAAAGTCAACCCACACGGCATATGTGGGAAGGCGGCCTAGCTGATAGGGTGGAGATCGGACGCCATATTGTGCATATGGTGGTACTACTCTTGGTAACACTTTTTTTTTTTTGCATCACATGTCGAATCACATTGTTCGTGGTGAGATGGACTAACCGATCAGGTGTGATCAGACTTCGTGCTACGAACACATTGGTATATCGATGCTAATGATCTTCCAACCAAAAATATATACTATTTTCGTATTTTGAAATTTATTATGTTTAACTCGGCATTTGGATATTGTTGATTGTGACTTGTTGTTTCTATGGTTTTCCCTTTCTTACATTGGCATTCTATTTTGAAAGAGGACAGTTAGCTTTACATACTAGTACTATTCAATATGTACTAACGTCCCATTTGTCGACGGCGCTGCATCTTCAATGGATACGGATGGTTCATCAGCGGGCAACTTTGGTCCTCGTTAGCAGTTACTCCCTATTTAGCATGTTTTGGTGAGCCCTACTTTATTCTGGGCCGAATATCATTATGTTGTATTTTGTGTTTGAGGTATAGCTGGGGCCTTGTTGCCAGCATTTCAATCTTTTTCTTCTGTTGTACTTAGAGGCTCCGTAGAAGGTTGTGGGTGGTGTTTGATGTGGGAAATTGAACTAGAAATGTTGATAATTAGCAAACATATTTTTCATTATATCTATAAACTTGTAATATTTTGGAAATTATGAATGAAGCTGCTAACGGGAATGAAATGGGAGTTGTTAATGAAATCTTTTTAATGTTTGATTAATGGAGTGCATCTCCTCTTTATCATGGATGAGTTTGGTTAGAAGGAAACTAATAGGCTTGCTCAGCCGGGTTTACTCGGTTGAGCGCCAGTCTTGCTCCCCGAGTTCGGGGCGTGACATATCCTCATGTCTAGTCATAACTAACTCTTCCTGAATCAACTACTAACTACCCATTGGTCCATCTCATATGTATATTCTGCATAATCTTTTTTGGGTTATTTCCTTTTTCTTAACTTACTTCTCGTATTGGCTCCTTATGTATCAATTGTTCATTCGCATTTATTTATTAATAACATCCTAGGCAGGAACCCTTACTGCCTCTCCCCAGCGTCGTGCTTTCATATTGTTCTGGAGTCGTAACATATATGTAGGATCTGAATAAATGAAATCTCATTTCTTTCAACTTTTTACTGCATTCTTCCTTTACTAATCCATAGCTACCTGAACCACATAATCTAAATTAATACCATATCACACCATCTTCCCTCTTTAACATTTAATGCTATGACGATTTACCTATAAATACCTCTTCATCTTTGGCGTCTTTTCATATCTTCACGGACTCGTACTTGCCTTGTGATAAACCTTCTGTACTATGAATAACTGACTTTCTTACGCACGAGGGTGACATCTAGTGTAACTGGCACACTTATTCCCTTAAGCATAACTCTGCTCACAATGCTTGCTTTAGGGAAGTGTCTTCCTGAATGACCTTTAAAGGTTATTCTTCTGTTGTCCATTCTATTATCGCCGGAACGCGATCTATGAAATTCTCACAATGTTGACGATTATCAAATCCTTCGATCCCTAATTCATGTTCAGTTTATCTTGTTCACTAGCCCATACTGATTTCTATTACTCCGAGGGTCTAACTTTTCCTTTTGGTAATCACGTTGGAGTCACCAACTCATTCCTTGAAATGAGAATATGATTTTATGGCTTGTAATCGTTTGAACCCGGATAAAGGTGGACCTTGGCTCGATACCTTTAGGGGATCGACTACAAGAAATTCCTTAAGAGGAAAAGAAAAGAGAGAAATTCTTAAGGGACAAGATATTTATCCGCAAAGTGAAAACTTCTTTTTATTCTTGTGGATAATAGTTACACATGTGTACAAGTTTTGTGCGAGGGCTCAAGTAGTCTATGCGGGCACAGTTCATTCGATCATTGACCCTTACAATAAATCCTATCGATTGAGCTGAGACCATTCAATCATAAAGTTTCCTTCCTTGCTAAAGTCGTTATCAGAGGGTAATGCCCCCCAATGTTCGAGGCCGATTGTAGAGAGGCCTCAAATACTATTATCGTGATCTTCGATACTTGTTCATAAACTACCTTCAATTCTAAGTTAGCACGATTCATTGTTGCCTCGTTAAAAACCTTACCGAAAAACTCATTTGGGACAAAACCGGTTCAAGGGAAAAAGAGTGCAACGCGTGCTTTCAAGCCTAAAAATTATATCATTACTTGTTTGTTACCTGCAAGTGTTAGTTCAAAAAATAAAAGAAATGAATGTGGTCATACCTTAAGAGCAGTATCGCTTCAAGTGAGCTATGTTCTAGTTGTTCGGTAGTTGCTCATCGTTCATTGTTCCGAGTTTGTACGATCCCTTACTGGTGATCTCGATAATTCGATAAGGTCCTTCCCATTTCGGCCCCAGTTTCCCTTCGTTTGGGTTTCAGATATTTAGCGTAACCTTCCCTAATACCAAATCCCCAATATTGAAGTGTCGAAGGTTGGCCCTTCAATTGTAATATCTCTCGATTCGCTGCTTTTTGGCGGCCATCCGGACAAGGGATGCTTCCAGCTTTTCATCTAATAGATCTAGGCTCGTGTTCATAGCCTCGTTGTTTGATTCCTTGGTTGCATATCGAAACTTGAAATAGATTCTCCGAGTTCGACTGGTATTAGAGCTTCAGCATTGTAAACCAGTGAGAAGAGGGCGGCCCTGGTACTGGATTACGAGGTCGTAAGGTATGCCCGTAAGACTTTGGGCAGGATTTCCTTCCATTTTCCTTTGGCGTCAATTTAACCTCTTTTTGAGGTTTTGGAGTATGGTTTTGTTGGTCGATTCTGCTTGTCCTTCCCACTAGGGTGATGGGGCGTTGGTAGGATCCTTTTGATCTTATAGTCTTCGAGAAACTTGCTTACTTTGCTGCCGATGAATTATTTCTCGTTGTCGCATACGATCTCGACGGCATTCCGAACCAGCATATGATGTGGTCCCAAATGAAATTGATGACTTCTTTCTGTCACGCCCCGAGCTCAGGGAGCGCGATCGGTGCTCAACCGAGATAACCCGTCCGAGCAAGCCTGCTGGATTTCCTTCTACCTAACTCACCCTATAAATAAAGAGAATATAAACTTCATTAATTAATACAACGAGGGTTCAAGGAAAACACTAGTTCCGTTACCATTAGATACTTCATTTATAAGTGTCCAAAACAATACATTCCACAACCATAGTTTTACAGTGGAAGCATGAGATACAATTACGACATCTTTAGTTTAACTTTCTCACAATAATACACAACCCACACTATGTCTATGAAGCCTCTAATAGATATACAAGAGTACAATGATAGTGCCGGCAACAAGGCTCCGGCTATACCTCAAAACAGAATACACACGGAACAAAAGATGCACAACCCCGGAAAGAAGTGTGGCTCACATAGTCAGCTGAGAGAAGAGTCTAACGCTATCATTGGCCAATGTCTTCCACTATGGAACCACCATCATCCAGTAAAGATGCAGCGCCCCCAACAAAAGGGATGTTAGTACATGTCGAATAGTAAACACCTATTCAAGGACAAGGAAATACAATATGAATTACGATGAGTTATGGTATATAGAAGGCTTAATTAGCCGATAAAGCCACAACAAATTTAGTAAGAGCTTTCAATAGCATTTACAACTTCAAGTTGGGGATCCTCTACAACTATCTTTACATAGAGCGGCCCTGCCGCCTCACCCCAATTTTTGCTGGTGGAGGTGCAATCACAATACCAGGAACTCTACAAAAAGCAGCCCCGCCGCCTCACCCCAATGTATACGGGTGGAGGTGTAATCACAATACCACAACACTACATAAAGCGGCCTTGCCGCCTCACCCTAATATATGCGAGTGGAGGTGTACGCACAATATCACAACACTAAACAAAGCAGCCCCGCCGCCTTACCCCAATATATGCAGGTGGAGGTGTATTGAAAATATCACAATGCTACACAAAGCGGCCCCCCGCGTCACCCCAATATATGCGGGTGGAGGTGTACTCACAATACCACAATTTAGGGTCCCAAAACTATAATAGCCTGTACAAAAGAGTTTCCTTTAAAATCAACCATTTGGCATCTTTGGCCTTAGCAGTGTAAGTTCATAAGGTTTCATCATATGAGAAGGAGTGTTAAATCACATTGATTTCATATAGTACCTTCATCCCACAAAGGGTATAACATAATTAAGTCACAATAGACAATCTTTAACACATGAGGGTTTGGGCACGCTATGTAATTTGTGAATCAATTTACTAGCTTCAACATCCCACATCAATATCGCTTGAAGTTCGAGTACACATGATAGAAGTTTACAAGAGTTTGTAAATTCCGATACTAGAAGAAGAGTTTAGTCTTCATATCTCGAAAGAGCTCTCCTTAATTCACTACGTACTTCCAAAGATCCTAGCAACTTCAATCTATTTAGGGACATAGCAAAATTAAAAGAAATTTAGGAAGATATTCATGGTAACAGCTCATTGGAGCGTTTTACCAAACATTAGGCGTGCATTAAGGCTTTAGGTCCCTCCTATGGTGGATTCTTTCACCCCACTACCCAAAGTTCCCATAAAAGAGCTCAACAATCTTCCCACTACCCTAGATTGTACATGCATGTAAAATAAAAAGCTCCCACACCCAAGAATTGCTTTACTAATTTCCCATTTTTAGTTAAATTTCGAAATTAAGGGATAGGGTTTAGCATCTTACCTTTTTGGTTGAAGACCTTGTGAATTACCCTAGAGAAATCCTCAATGTTTGAGAAAATATTGATGATCAGATCACTTAGATCTCCTCCTCTATCTAAACCACCTTCCTCTCTCTCTAAAATGTAAGTTTGAACCTTCTAAAATGACCCTTAATAATGTTTTATAAGAAAGGGGTCGGGTTTATAAAACCATAAAAATGAAGCTCCAAAACACCTTCTATGGTCGCATATCTGACTACACAACGCTTCTGCGATTTGCAAAACGGGCCGCTAAATGTCCCTCCAGAACTGGGCAGTTCCGCCCCACTCTGCGGCTATTATGTGGTCCGCAGACCTATTCTGCAATCGCATAATGCGCCATAGAACCTCTCTCCGGAAAATTTTCTTGCTTGCTCCACGGTCGATGTGCAGCCCGCGAAATGGCTTTGCCAGCGTAGCTGACCGCATGATATTACCCAAACTTGCCCAGTTTTCTGCTTTACTCTGCGGCCATTATGTGGCGCGCATAGTGATTCTACGGCCGCATAGTGCGCCGCAGAAATGCCCTTTTCTGCCAAAAGTTTTTCTGTACTCCCTAGCGCACTATTCAACCCTTCTTCATTTCTTCCTCGGCCTCCCAGGTGCCCTCTTCAACCTGCGGGTTCCGCCCTAACACTTCTACGGAGGCAATCTCTTTGTTCCTCAACTTTCAGACTTGCCTAACAAGGATGGCAACTGTAATTTCTTCATAATCAATTCTTCATTAACCCCAATGGTCTTGGCCGGAATAATAAGCGACAGATCTCCAACCACCTTCTTCAACATGGACACGTGGAACACCGGGTGCACTAAAGACATACTTGGAGGTAGCTCTAGCCTATAAGCCACCTGACCAATCCTCTGAATGATTCTGTATGACCTGACATACCTCGGACTCAACTTCCCTTTCTTACCAAACCGCATTTGCACCCTTCATAGGGGAAATCTTCAAGAACACCCAATCATCTTCTTTGAACTCCAAATCCTTGCGACGCACATCTGAATAGGACTTTTGATGACTCTGAGCAGTTTTTAACCGCTCCTTAATTATCTTAACTTTTTCCATAGCCTGCACGAGGTATGGCCCCATCAACTTTGCTTCCCCGATCTTGAACCACCCAATGGGAGATCTACACCTCCTACCAAATAAAGCCTCGAACAGTGCCATCTGAATGCTGGCATGATAAGTGTCATTGTAGGAAAATTCTATTAGCGGCAAATGATCATCCCAGGTACCTTTAAAGTCAAGTATGCAAGCGCGCACATATCCTCAAGCATCTGAATAGTCTGCTCTGCCTGCCCGTGGGTCTGTGGATGGAAGGTTGTACTAAGATTCACCTGAGTACCCAAACCTTGCTGAAATTTCTTCCAAAAATTAGCTATGAATTGTGCCCTTCAATCTGAGATAATAGAAACTGGAGTGCCATGCAACCTGATGTGTCGGAGAATTTCGGCATATTTTGATACTAATTGCTTAGATTTTAACTTGTTTTAAATGCAATTTCCCTAGGTACTTATGTAGTTTTAGTATTTTTGCAGTGTATGAGGTCTAAGGACCTAAGAGCATGGAAAAAATTTCAAAAATCCACAAAGAGACAAGAAAAGAGCAAAAAAACATCGTAGATGTGGAAATGCTATCGCAAATACCACATGCGAGCCGCATACTTCACACCAAGATCGCAGATCAAGACAGACTTCTGGGCAAAGTTCAACGTCAAAAATGCGGTCTCATCTGCGATCGCATAACTTTTCTACGAGTCGCATATTGCACACAGAGATCGCAGACCAAAACAGAATACTGGGCGAAGTTCAATGTCAAAAATGCGGTCTCTTCTGCGATCGCATAACGTGTTTACGAGCCGCAGAAGTAACCGCAAACCAAACATGAAGTCTATTGAAGGAAGAAAATGCGATGCAAGATGCGGTCGCATTTTTACAGTGCGGACCGCAAACCATGAATGCGGTGAAGGCGAAACTAGGGTTACAATCTACGATAGACATGTCAAAAATGCGGACCACATGTCTGTTATGCGACAGAAATGCGGTCGCATATTCAACTTCAGGGCAGATTGGTCCGAACTTTTGTCTCAATTTTTGGGCCTCTATAAATAGGTCTATTAGGATTTTGTGGGGGGCTAGCTTGTCAGACTTTGAAGCTACAATACAAGGCATTAATATTTCTTTCTTTTGGCAGCTTTTGGGTCAAGAATCTTTCACTTTGTAAGGTTTTTCTCTTGTTTCAGATTTTAGTATGAGTAGCTAATTTTAAATACTAAGGTTGTGGACCCTAAATGGGTGTTATATATATATATAACGGTTGGTTGATATTTATTTACTTCGCATTCTTCATTTATTGTTGGTGGTTGCAAACATTAACAAGCGCCGTTAAATTTTATCTTTGCTTGGGAAAGTGGGGTAGAATTTGGTAGAAGTAAATATCAAAGACTCATGGCTTTAAACCTTGTTTAATAAAATCGCTTAGGAATAAGTGGGTTTTATTTGTCATAAATTGATTGTTCTTAATTGCAACTCTTTTATATTTGGAAAAATCATAAAGAGGAAATACTACCTAACTATTGAAAAATATTGGGTAGTCAAGTAGACATCATTTGCATATCAAAAAGAATCTTCCGTTAGAAATATATCATATTGACACCGATAACATTACACTTCATTAATGGGGACACAACCTTGGTTTCTTTAATCAAATTATTTACATTCTCAACATTTCAATTAGCCTTTACCTAAAACCAAACTCAATTCATACTCTTGTTACGGTTAACTGGATAGAATTATGACTTTAGTTGAGTAACACACTAGTCAAGTAACTTTTTCACACCTATTCCCTGTGGGATTCGACCCCAACCTTGTTAGGTTATTATATTTGATATGGACCGCTTTACACTATTTATTAAAGTGTAATTTGAGCGTATCAAATTTTGGCGCCATTGCCGGGGAATACGGTTTTGAAATTACTAATTAGTGTGTGCTTTACTGTACGTCTTATTCTACTCTATCACACTTTGCTTGTTTTGCTTGGCGTTGATAGGAAAACATGTCGGAATATGGTGAAGACGTGGAGGCAGAAATGGAAGGAAATCCTTTTGCGCATATCGAGGAGTATATTGAAGATACAAATGCTATTTTACCTCTTGCTATTGGCGCTGCAGCTTTCAAGGTGGAACACGGTTTAATCCTTATGCTCAAAGCGGAGGGGTTTTTCAGGAATTCCACTGATGATGATCCAACCCAACATCTTAGAAACTTCTTGGGTGTGTGTTCAATGCATAAGCAGAATAAGGTCTCTGATGATGCCCTAAGGTTGAGATGCTTCAAGTTCTCTCTAGCTAGGGACGCAAGGAAATGGCTTCAGACTCTTCCTCCAAACTCCATTCATTCCTGGCCCGAACTTGTCCGAGCCTTCTTGTCTAAATGGTTTCCACAGAGTAAAAAGTCTGAGCTCCGGGATAAAATTTTCTTTTTCAAGAAATTACCGGGAGAACAACTACATGAGGCATGAGATCGTTTCAAATTATACTTGGTGAGGTCTCCCAACCATGGTTTCCCGGATTCTATTTTGTTGGAGAAATTCTACATGGGCTTGGATCCAATAAACCAATCTATAGCCAAGAATGCAGCTGCCAGATCTTTCATGGACAAATCATTCGCAAGGGTAACACAAATACTTGACAAAATGGCAAAGCATAATCAGGCATGTCATTCTAAGGACACCACAGGTGGAATCACATATGGCTCTCCTTCCTTGAGCAACATGATCAAGGAAAATCAAGAGAGAGATCAAGTGATTGCAGGGCTTGCTACAAATGTTAATGCGTTGACAAAGATGTTCACCAAAAGCCAAAAGAAGAAAGTAAATGTGGTTGAGAATGTGCAACCTGTACCAAATGAAGATTTTGAGGAAGCAAATTATGTCAACAACTCTCAAGGAGGGTATCAAAGGCAACATTACCAAGGTCAAGGACCACAAAATCAATGGAGGCCAAACCCGCAAGGGCAAGGCCACCAACAATGGCGAAATGACCAAGGTGGCTCAAACCAAGGAAATTGGAACAACAACAACAACTTCTCAAATCGGAGTTCAAATCCCTATGTTTCCCCAAAGGGTCAATACTCAAGTCAAGGTTCCTCAAGTAAGTCTAAGTTGGAAAGTATGCTTGAAAGGATATTGCAAAATCAAGAAAAATCCGATAATTCCATGAGGAACATGACCGAGCTTGTTGGCTCTCATACTGCATCCATTCAAAAATTGGAGATGCAAATGAGAGATCTCTCTAGGGAGCAAAATCCAAAGCAAAAGGGAATACTCCCTAGTGACACAATTGCGAACCCAAAGGGTAGTGGGAGTGGCCCAACTTCTCATGTCATGGAAGTATTACTAGGAGCGGGAAGGTACTACAAGGAGAGGGTGAACAAGTGGTTGAGGTAGAAGAATTCGAGAAAGGGGTTGAGGTTGAAAAGCCAAGTGTTGTCGAAATTGAGAAAATTCTAGAAGATGTGCAAGTGCAAGAAGAGAACCAAGAAGTGGTAAAGGAAAAGGCAAAAGAGACACAAAACATTCTTCCGCCTATTCCTAGACCTCCTCCTCCTTTTCCTTAAAGACTTGTAAGAAGGGTTGATGATAGCAAGCTTGAGAAGTTTTATGACATTCTAAAGCAATTATCGGTAAACATCTCGTTCTTGGAAGCTTTTCAAGAGATGCCAGGTTTTGCCAAATATTTGAAAGATTTGATCACCAAGAATGAGGTGGTGAACATGACTCACCGGGTTAGTTCCATTATTGCTACAACATCCGTTCAAAAGAGAGAAGACCGGGGAGCCTTTACTATTCCATGCACTATCGGGGCGCGTGATTTTGCAAGGGCTCGTTGTGATAATGGGGCTAGCATTAACTTAATGCCGCTTGCCATTTACAAACAAGCGGGATTAGGAATGCTGATGTGCCGGGTAATTTCGGCACATTTTGATACTATTTGCTTAAAGTTTAACTTGTTTTACTTGCAAATTCTCATGATACTTATGTAATTTTAGTGTATTTGTAGAATAACAAGTGTGAAGACCCAAAAGAATAGAAAAGAGTTCAAAAAGTTAGCTGAAGACAAGAAAAGAGGTTAAGAGCATCGCATATGTAAAAATGCGGTCGTAGAATAGACATGCGAATCGCATATGCTACAAGTAGATCGCAGACGAAGACAGAACTTTAGGCCAATATTCATGTCGAGAATGCGGTTGCAAATGCGACCGCAAAACAGGAATGCGAACCGCGAATTGGCCTGGTGAAATCGCAAACATGAACAGAGTTCCGAGTGAAAATCAATGTGCAGAATGCGATCGCATTCTGCGATCGCATATTCAACATGTGAACCGCAAACCAGGATGCGACGAGAGCAAAACTGTCTGGTGGGATTTGTGATGGATGATGATGGTTTGTGAACCACATTCCTGTTGTGTGACAGAAATGCGGTCCGCATTATTTCAACAAGGGCAAAGCTGACCGACATTCGCCTCGGGTTTTGGGCCTCTACAAATAGGTTTTATAGGGTTTTGTGAAGGTATGCTTGTCAGAACTTAGAGTACAAAGTACGACACTTGAGTATTTTTGAATTCTTAGAAGCATTGGTGATTGAAAACTCTCTATTTTTGTAAGATGACATCAATTACTCTTCCTTGTTCTTTAATTATCAGTATGTGTAGCTAAACTTAAACACTGAGGTTGTGAACCCTAGATGGGTAGAATGTGTTGAGATTTTAATATTGAATCCAATTCCGAAAGAATCTTGATATTTATTTATTTCTTGTTCTTCAATTAATCGTTAGTGGTTGCAAACATTAACGAACGCCAATTGACTCTAACTTATCTTGGGACAGTGAGATAGAGTCTTGTTTAACGAAATCACTTAGGAATAAGTAGGTTTTAATTTGGCGATTAATTGGTTGTTCTTAAGATTCACTCTTTTGTATTTGGGAGAATCGTGAGAGGATACATTATCCAAATATTGGGAAATATTGGGTAGCAAATTATACATCAATTGCATGTCAAGAAAGGAATTCAATATTAATATCAAGGACATTCTACTACATCAAAGGGGGCACAACCTTGGTCTCTTAAATTCATATTTTTCACATTAACAGTTGAACAAATTAGTTTTCAATTTTCGTTTACTTATATATTCAACACTTCTTTATTCTATTTGGCGTACTTGATAGAATTATGACTTAGTAAACTATTACATTAATTGGACAATAGTTTCACGTCTATTCCCTGTGGGATTTGACCCCAACCTTGTTGGGTTACTATATTTGACATCGATCGCTTACACTATTATTAAGGTGTAATTTGAGCGAATCAAATTTTGGCGCCGTTGCCGGGGATTACGATTTTGAAATTTCTATTTAGTGTATACTTTACTATACGTCTAATTCCACTTGATTAGACGCTGTTTGTTTTGGTTGTTGTAGATAGGAAGATATGGCAGACCGTGAAGATGATGTGGAGGTGGATTAGGAAGAAAATCCTTTTGCTGATATTGAAGAATATATAGAGGATACAAATGCTATAGTACCTCCGGCTATAGGAGCTGCTACGTTCAAGGTAGAACATGGACTGATTCTAATGCTGAAAGCGGAAGGATTCTTCAGAAACTCTACTGATGACGATCCAATGCAGCACCTCAGGAATTTCTTGGGTGTTTGTGCGACGCACAAGCAAACAATGTCTCTGACGATGCATTAAGGCTGAGATGCTTTAAGTATTCGTTAGCTGGAGATGCGAGGAAATGGCTTCAAAATCTTCCTCAGAATTCCATCCGTTCATGGCC
>MCJB01051574.1:398665-409729 GCA_002018475.1 Nicotiana obtusifolia | reverse complement strand
TCCCTACCCATGAGCCCGCCAGGCCCGGGCCCGGGCCCGCCTCAGGCCCAGGCCCGCCACGGGCCACAGCCTTAATTGTTTCATTCGTAGAAATGGGTATGAGGTTATGACTTGTGCCATGTCCGTTAAATTCGATATAACTCTCCAATTGATGCTCTTACCATTATGCGACAAATCTCTTGCCTTGTTTTGCTTGTTTATTATCTACACATGTACATATTAAGTAAGTATCTTTAACTTAATACATTGTCACTACTTCACACATGTTAAGTTAAGATTGTTGTACTCATACTACACTTCTGCACCTTGCGTGAAGATCTTGGAGTTGCGTAGCTATGGAAGACGAAGCCTTGCATTGAAGACGTACCTGCGTTCCAGATTCAAGCTACCTCTTGGTCCTGTTAGTTTAGGATTTAAGTTCTATTTTTGTAAAATTCAAACAAATATTATATTTATTCTTTATATCGGTTTTGCAAATCTAGATAATAGTGGCACATGACCTGTACTACCAGTCCTTGGGGTAGTTATATTGAATTCGATTGTAGCTTCTATTATATATATTGTTGATTTCTCAGTTTAGTTATAACTTATATTTTTTGGCTTACCTGGCGGGTTGGAGTTAGGTGCCATCACGACTTAGTGAAATTTTGAGTCATGACAAGTTTGTATCAGAGCACTAGGTTTGTAGGTTCTATGAGTCATGAGCAACTATCTAGTAGAGTCTTGCAGATCGGATGATGAAGTTCATACCTATCTTCGAGAGGCTACAGGGAATTTAGGAAACCTTCCTTCTTTCATTCCTTTTCGTGCGATCTTGTTTCAGCTTGATGACTGCAACTTCTATTTCTTTCCATTTATCTGTATGTGATGTTGGGCACCAAGTACCAGCATGCACCGACAGCTTGTGCTATTGCGGGTCGGCTACGAAGGGCTGTGGATGCTTGATCACCCTCTCGATGTGTTTGGTTGCGTAGTTGTCCTGACCATAGTGGGGTCATGGGAAGGTGTTGAATTGAGTCTAGGGTGGGTTATCTCCTGTGTGAAGATTTGAGGTCGTGTGTTTCGTATGAGGCTTCTATTCAGTGGAATTCATATCTTGTCATTTCGGAGCATTTTAGAAAGCTAGCTTGGCTATCACAAGGACGAGTATGCACTTGGCAGAGTCCTTGGAGTGTTTTATGATTACTGTTACATAAGTTTATGAGGTATTCAGCTGACTAACAATGCAGGACCGGGGCAGCTATGAAGGAAGGGTACTGTGGGTTACCGACAATGAGTTCTATGGCTTCGATCCAAATGGGGGAGTCTGTTATCGAAGATCGGATTGTAGGATCATGTGTTATATCATTTTCTGGACTAAGGGACGCATGTGGATTAGCTATGACTTGAAAAGGATGACTTCGGGAATGATTCTCATTGTGGATGTAGTGCGAGGAAAAGGAATCGCATGGCTACTTCTTTGTAAATTCATGTGCCTGTGAAGCGTGAGTTACTCGGTGTGTATTTGCTGTGTATTGGCGATTAGAGTAAAGTGAATGGCTATCGAGGAGGTGCCGATAAGTTCAGGACTAACATGTGCTATTTAAGGATTTTTGAATTTGTGTATGGCTAGGGCTTGAGATCGATAGTGGATGGTGTATGGATTTGCAATACTTCTATATCAATATTGACTCTACATGGCAGCATCTGGAGAGGTGCAAGAAACAGCTTCGGGTTCACAGAATTTCCCTTCAGAGCGAGCATTTCGTATTGAGTTACTATTGGGTTTGGCAGCCTGCGTGATTCTGTTGAGATAGAGGAAATCAATCTTGATAACTTGATCATGTGTCAATGGGTTTCGAATAATTCACGATGGTTATGGCCACGGTTCGGGGTTGATTTCTTCTATGGGTATAGAAGGTCTGCGGCATTATGATGTTCTCTCGGATTAGGTTAAGTAGTAAGTTTTTGGTCGATGGGGTGTTTATCCTACTAGTGGTTCGGAGTTAATTATAAGATTCGAATTTATGCTAGTTGGTATTGATAGTTGCAGTGTGAGTCTGGGATTGAGATTTACATGGGCAAGGTCACGGTTTAGTTTTGAAGGGAAGGTCATGAGTTCTTGAAGGCATGGACAATTTCAGGTGTTTAAGAGAATGCTAGCACAATTTGATATCGCCTGAGTAGAGTGTGAAATTTAGGAGGTGTAATGTGTTTTGACTTGCGGATGCTTGACTAGTGTTATGATGATCGCCCGATTTTGGGCTGCTAAGGTTCAGGTTTTGCTACGTGGCCCAGAAGATCTATGTGAGTATTTTTCGTAAGATGATTGTGTATGAGTGATGTATCAGTCATTTGAGTGGTGGAGTTGGGATTGGATATGGAGATTCTGGTATTCTTGAGGTTATAAGACTGAATGTTCACATAGGTACACTATTCCTTGGTTGCGGACTGTGAAGATATGATAAGAATTGGATAGTTGATGGTATGTGTTATGAATAGGTTGCTATGGACTTTTGGAAGGGTTCTTACCTATTTAGGGCTGATCGGAATTGGTTTGGGGTCTAATTGTAGGCCTAATGAGACTGGGTATTCTATATCACATTGGGTTTGCTTACTCTTATGCAACTATTACCGTAGGTATATCATCAGACAGAATAGTTGTTATTTGTGCCCTGGTCTATGTTATATGCTTCTCTTATGATATGACAGGTTGGGAGGCTACTTGATTATTGCACTATGTTTTAATCCCGTTTAGGCCTTATGGTGATATATGAGCGAGATGGCTCTTGTGATGTTGATTTGCCTATTGCACTCTAGTTGTGCTTGCCCTTTTTTCGTATTGCTTTATGCCTATTCACCTCCCCACAGTTATATTTGTGCACTCTATTGTGTTTGATGTTGATGCACATGTGCTTAGTGAGCATGAGCATTATGGCTCGATAGGTATCCCTATGTGGATTGATATATTTGGGATCGGGTTGTGCGCCGCAATAGAGTTATATGGGATATCCTTCCTTGTGTTTATTTCATGTGTTTTGTTTTCCCTTTTTGAGATGAGTTCATGAAATTATGCTTTTGCTGTTATAACAGTTGTACTTATTAGATAGTCCTCGTACCTTGTTTTCTATTTTTTTTGGATATATCTGAGTTATTGCTTGTTTGGTGTACGGACCGCGTTGTGCGAGGTTCCATGTGGCTTTTGGTGTGACTTATCGGTTGGGCTGTTTGTATTGGGTGAGACGAGGTTTTTGGACTTGGGATTTGCACTATCGTATTGGGGTAAGGAATATTTGGAAGAATAATATCATATTTTCCTGCAGAATTTGGCAATGGTCCTTGTCGGAGAGAGAACTACACGACTTGTTGATTGCGTGAGTGGTTATGAGTTTTTACATGTTTCTTTTATCATTTGCAGAGTACGAAGGTTTGCAACAAGGTTTTATTTAATATAAGATTTTATTACCGGTACCGGGTTTGGTAATGGGAAGCTGTTGTGGTTCGAGATATTGCTATGGGCATATGAGCGATGGGTTACATTGTGTGGTTATATCTTGTGAATATATTTATGATTTGTTGCAGCTGGTTGAGATCGATAGAGTGTGTGTATGTGAGAATCGGATCTTAGACGGAGTCCTGGATGTTAACATTTGGTTTTAAGGCTTATCGGTTAAGGTTAAAGGAAGAATCTTCAGTTGAGATTGTGTCGATGGGATTTATGGATTGAGGTGACGTGGGATTAACCATGAGTATGTGTATGGCAAGTTTATACAGTAATTTGATAGTGTTGGAATGACTCTTGGCATGTCCGAGGACGAACGGATGTTTAAGTGGGGGAGAATGTAACGACCCGACTAATCGTTTTGAGCTCTAGCATTCCGTTCGGTGGCTTGAGATTTTTAGTAGCTTCATATGATGTATTATGACTTGCGTGTATGGTCAGTTTTAATTTTTGAGTGGTTTGGAATTGATTTGGAAGAATGGCTCTTGATTTGGAAGCTTTAACTTAGAAGAGTTGACTAAGGTTTGACTTTTGGGTAAACGGACTTAGAATCGGATTTTGATTCTTCCGATAGACTCGTATGATGATTATGGACTTGTACGTATATTCGGATTTGGTTTTGGAGGTTTGTAGAAGAATTAGACTCTATTTCTCGAAAGTTGACAATTTGAAAAACTTAAGAGTTCATATATTTTACGAAGAGTTTACTTTGATGTTATTGGACTCTAATTGGTGTTCCGAGACTTTGGATAGATCTATATAGTTGAATTGAACTTGTGTGCAAAATTTGGAAGTAATCCGAAGTGTGTAAGTGTGATTAGGACGCTCTTTTGAGGAATGAAGATTTAATAACTTCAGAAAAATTCTATGCAGTTTGAGCCTCGATTCTTTGTTGTGTTGTTCCCGTGGGTGTTTTGAGGCTTTGGATAAGTATGGATAATGGATTTATACTTGTTGGTATGACTGGATAGGGTCCCGCGGGGCTCGAGTATATTTTGGATCTTTGGTTGAGAGACTAGTTAAGTTAACGATTTGGAGTTTGACCATGGTCAATATCGGGTCAAGATGACCTCTTTTCAATGTTTTGAGTGCCCGAGCAGGTTCATAGTGTGTTTTATGATTGAAATACATATACGGGAGGTTCCGCATGAGTTTTGGGTGCTAAAACGAAGAGTTTTATATTGTTGATTTTTCTGGTGTGAATAATTACAAAAATATCATTTATGTCCCTAAAATTTTCAGACTTCCTTTAAAACTTCAAAACATCATATCTCCCTCATTTTAAGGTCAAATTGGGCGATTCAAAAAGCTATCTTTAGTGTAATCTCACAAGGATTATGTTGGGCTTATCAAATGTGAGTTTTTGGGTCATTTAGGTTCTGATTTGATCTGGAACAACTACTACATTAGTTTTACTTGTTGCGCAATTTAATCACTTTTTCTCACAAAGTTTTGGAGCTCGGATTTGGGGCATTTTGGAGGGAATTTTCACAATATGTATTGGGATAAGTATTTTTGGCTAGAATTTATTTATATTTCATGATTCCAACCTTGAATTTAGCGATTGTTTGATGAATCAAATTGAAGAAATTGGGAATTTTAGTAAAAACTTTTCTAAAACATAAATTGATGATTTGAGGGTCGATTTGAGGTCGGATTTGGATGAAACACATATATTTGGACTCGTATTGGAATGGGTTTTCGGAATTTGTGAATTATGTTGGATTTCGGGGTGCGAGACCGGGGTTGACTTCTTTATTTTAGTTAAAGATCGAAGCTTTATTATTCTGAATCGTTTTTTATGACTTTTATTTATAATATTAAGTTATTTTGGCTAGATTAGAGCTATCCGAAGGTTGATTTGCGCGAGAAGGGCTTCTTAGAGTGTTGATTTAGCTTACTTGAGGTAACTGTCTTGCCTAGCTTTGTTGGGGAAATTTTTCCTACTAATTGATATTGTTGCTACATGTAGGAGTGATGCATATACGAGGTGACGAACACATATTCATGTACCAGGGTTTCCATACTTGGGAGGGAATTTATATGCTTCTTTATGCCTTTGTTGAACTTGATGATCCCTTAATCTATGCTTCATTTAATTCGATGACTAATAAACTCAATTATCTAAGACAAAAATCATGTTAGAATATATGACATCTTAAAAAGGAAGTAATGTGTTATTTTTGAGATTCGTTTGCATGCTTAACTTGATCGTAGTATCAGGAACCTATATCTATACCTGTTATTGTCATGTTACTTGAGCTTCTTTATTTGTAATAAGAGATGATGATTGGGGCTTTAGGGCTATGTTTGGAACGATGGTTATTTCTGTATGGTTGATATGATATTGACATGATGAGCATTTCCGTGTGGTTTGAAATGAGATTGGTTTGTTGGTTATTACCGTGAGAAAAAAAAAGAAAGTTGGATTTCTGTTATGATTACTCATTCATTAAGCACTTTCATTCTCTTTACTTTGGTTTCTATTAATGTTTTTTATTTTGTATGATACCTTCCGTTTGAGTTCCTTATGTAGTTACCTTTGTGTGTTTTTCTTGGCATGTTATTTATAGCTATGTCTTTACCTTGTCTGTTACTGTTACACCTACGCTTCCACTTGATTTACTTCTGCTACATGTCCTCTTCGAATTCATGCCTTTACTTGTTATTAGCTCATACCTATTACATACCTCTAATTGTGACGTGATTTACTTGTTAGATGCCTTAACCTGCTAAACATCTTCACTCACTACATACTTTCACTTACTACATGTCTTCACTTACTATATGCTTTTACTCACCATATGCCTTCACTTATTAAATGTTTTTTTTGCTACATGCTTCTACTTGCTACATGATTTCATATATTGAATGTCTTAATTCGATCCCTGTTCTTACTTGGCAAACATCTTTACTCGTTACATGTTCTACTCTCCTTTTGTTAATCAGATTGAGTGACTTTTAGATTGGTTGTGTGTTATGCTTTGTGGAAGCTTTGTCACTATATACGGTGGAGTAGATTTTGATAATAGACTGCTCATCTTACTCTGTTTAGTTGTATTACCTGGTTAATATCGCATGTTCATTTTCTTATTATTACGTTATGAACTTTTTCCGCGTTTGGTTGTTGTTGCAGTTTCATATGATATTATTAAAATTGGGATCGGGTTGCACGCTGCAACAATGTTTATTGATATTGTGATCGGGTTGCACGCTGCAACAGTGTTTATTAATATTGGGATCAGATTGCACGTCACAACATTATTTATTGATATTGGGATCGGGTTGCATGCCGCAACAGAGTTAATTGAGATTGGGATCGGGTTGCATGCCACAACGGTATTTGTTTGTGATGTTTGGTTATGATCCTTGCGCGTACTTCATGATTATTATTTCATTTGTAGAAATGGGTACGAGGCTATGACTTGCTGACATGTCCATTAAATGCTCCATAACTCTCCAATTTATCCTCTTACCATTATTCGACAAATCTCTAGCCTTGTTTTGCTTGCTTATTATCTGCACAGGTACATATTAAGTGAGTATCTTTAACTTAGAACCTCGTCACTACTTCACCGAGGTTGGTCAAAATACTTACTAAGTACATGGGGTTGGTTGTGCTCATACCAAACTTCTGCACCTTGCGTGCAGATCTTGGAGTTGCATAGCTGTGGAAGAGGAAGCCTTGCACTGTAGACATACTCGCGTTCCATATTCAAGCTATCTCTTGTTCATGTTAGTTTAGAATTTAAGTTCTGTTTATGTAAACTTCAAACAAATATTGTATTTATTCTTCATATCGGTTTTGCAAATTTAAATCATAGTGGCTCATGACCAGTACTACCCGTCTTTGGGGTAGTTGTACTGAACTCGGTTGTAGTTTCTATTATATATATTATCGATTTCTTAGTTCAGTTGTAACTTATTGTTTGGATTACCTAGCGGGTTACGGTTAGATGCCATCACGACTTAGTGGAAGTTTTGGTCGTGACAGCACCCGAAGGATAGTGGCCGTGGCTTGGGAATTTTCCAAAATAAGAAGTTCAATTATTTTAAGATAAAGTAGTTTGTGACATTATTATTAGTGTTATACATGATAAGTACCCCCAAAGTAACTAGCAATCTTGGAAGAATTGAAGTAACAATGCGTAGATCATCATTAACTTGACTCTTCCAACACATAATATGAATTTTCCTTTAAATATTACTATTCTCCTAACTGTTAGTCTTGAAAATTTGCTAATACCCGAGCTTTGATCAAGCAAGGAGAATTAAATGCTAGTTATCTGGAAGAGTTACTTGCATCTTACAAGTGCAAACTTTGAGTCTCGAGTTCGTCACCTTTCACTAGTTACTAGATTAAGTGCGAGAGGAATAAATGATGTTATTTAAGTAGGCTTCATTTTGTTAGTATATTTGTTTTATCCTTCATATTTTGGTCTAATACTTGATTAATCTGCATTTGCACTGGAACCTCTTCTATTATTCTCTTCTCCTTTTGTATGCTCGAACCTCTTTATATTTCAATAAATTAAGTAAATATTAAGCATGCATGGTACGTACCCCAGGAAATACTTATTTATACTTTGTGAAAATCAATATTCGGTCTCCCTCGTTATTAACGGCATCACGTGGGACTGTAACGCCCGTCACTCTAAAGCATATATACCAGTAGGCAGTAATTATATTCATAGAGAAGAAGAAGAAGGATCAGGGAGTTGTAATGGCAACGCGAAATGCTTCTTCCAAATATGACTTTGTTAAGGTCTTTGATCACTTGCTCTGCTTGCTACTAATTCTGCAAACTTACTTAAATTTGGTTTATTTGAAGTTTCTTTTTCTTTATTAAACCTTTTTTCAGGTGAAGGTATGGCTGGGTGATAATGACGATCATTACTATGTTCTCTCCAGATTCTTGCTCAGCAGAATGTTAATGGTCACTAAGGTCCACTGTAGTCCTTTTATTTTATTTTAATTTTTTTTTTTTTTCCATTTTGGACGTTATCTTTTGCTTTCTGCATTTATTACTTCTCTACGTTGGCATACTATTAGTTTAATGAATCATGTTTTGCAATCTTCCTTCTTAGGAAAGTAAAAGTACAATTTTCCAGGATGATATCTTGAAATATTACCATTTAACCAATATTTTGGGAAACTAATTTTACCTGGAGACACGAGTGTGTGTGTTTTAGAGTAATTGGTTTGTCTGCAAAATATATATACATGCACGCACATATTTTTCCACCATGTTGTGTCATTACCTGTCGACCTGCTTCTATTCCTTCTCCGAGCTACGGTTATGAAAGAAATAAGAGAGAAGAGGTACGTATCAACAACAACTGGCCGGTTATGTTACAGAACAACTCATGATGATTATATCTATATATTATATGTGCCTTTGCATCTAGCATTAGGTTGGCCTCAACAATAAATGTCTTAACTCTACCATATATTTTGTTTAATTTCTTCTGGAACAATCACAATATATTATTTTAACTTTTTTTGCTTATGGATCCACCTCCAGAATCAATGAGAACGTAATCTCAGCATTTGATGTGTATTCCTTGAATAATCTCATTTTGCAAATTGTTCAATCATTTTATTTTATCAAGTTAATGTTAGCAAGATTAGTCGACATTTCTTTCTTTCGTTGCAACAACAATATCTTATTTATAACAAGTGTCCCGTTAAACTACCAATTTGTTGTGTATTATCAACAATCTCTTCATAACGCATCAAGATGATATCTTGAACACTTATATATCATGGACCCCTTGACACAAATAGACGCGTCAAGATACCATATATGTTACGTCTCAATACAATTTCTTTCAAATTAAATAAAATTTCATGTACTGATTCTTGGATGCCCCTTATGGTAGATTAATCACGTGGGACTTTCTCATATTTTACATGTGTTTTACATGTGTGATACATGATCTTTCTATTTCTTAAAGCAAAACTCTCGAACAGCAATGCCTATGATGCGGCTTGGCCTTTCATAAGTAGAGATAGAATAAGGCATTTAATCCTTGTTTAGCTCCATTAGTTTTCAAATTTTATCTTTGTCGCATGCATGGTAGAACAGAATGGTAGCTCTCAAGGCTCATAGCCTAGAGGTCACAGGTTCACATCCTATCTTCATCTTGCTTTGCCAAACTATCTTAGGGTTGACTCGTTTAATTAGTACTAATAGTTATTAATTCCTAATTTATACTTGTATTTATATATTTATGTAGTAATATACAGATATATGAAGAGAAATTTTAAAAATATTTATATATTTAAATGTTTTTTGGGTAAGTAAATATATTTGAATATATATATTTTACTTATCCAAAATTTTACAAAGAGCGGGCTTCCTTTTTTCTTCTCGCTTGAATATTAATTACTCAATTAAAATGAACTAAAACAACTATAACATGCAATTTTGTTTTCAAATAAGATATCTCACTATTTCAAATTCAAAATTTTCTTTTTCAATAATTTGGAATTCAAATTCGTTAGAACAAATGGTATATATAGAAGGCTTAGAAGGAAGATAATGAAGTTATGTGATTGGATCTTCCAAAAGCAAATGATGATCCTTTATTAGTTATCTGATTGAATGACACGCGCAACAAAGGATGAAAAACATGAACGAACGCCTTAATTTTCACGTGAAAATTAAAATAATCAATAGTTTGTTATTTGACAAATCAATTCTTTGAAACAGATATTATTAATGATGTAAATAATGAGTATTCTTATATGTACATATACATACATATGCATATACACATATTGTTCTCCTGATTACATAAGTTTTCCTAGTACCTGCTCCAAGTTGATTATCTACTTTGTTGGCCAACAAGCATGATCATAGCAATATTCTTATTTCACAGAAAATAAGATGACTTTAGCATGCTGCACCTAAACGTAGATCATTTTAGACTGTTAGTACCCCGTCCCTTGTTAGTCTCCATGGTCACTTGAATTCCTGAAATGAATGGCCTTACTACCAAATCCTTTTTTTCCGTAACTTCATATTATGAAATTTGGAGTTAATATGCACTTCTGCATATTTACAGATACCAAATCATGTGGCGGTTAAAATTGCCCTTGATCTTAAAAAGCTTCTTGTTGACAACAGCCTTCTTGATGTGTATGACACTGTAACTTATATCTTCTTTTCAATTCAATATTTTATATACTTTATCTGTAGAAGTACTAATTGCTTTCCGGTTCTTGTGCAGCTCTCAGGCAGATTTAGAGGCAAACTTGTTTAAGGTATCACATCTTTTGTGTTTCCCTTTCACTCGTTTTTTATGCTCAGTATGATTGCTTCTCTTGTTCCAGTTTTTTTGCTTGAGATGTGACATTTTCCATGGTGACTTCATTTGATATTGCAAATTCAATTTGCACATGCCTCTCATTTTGCTAGAATGTTGAATGTGGTCTTTTTGCTCTTTGTGGTGGTTATCCTCAGGAGAGTCTCTTTCATCTGCTTGATAATTTGACTTTGCTATTTGTAATGATGAACAACAAGATATAAAACTCCTGTCCTTCCATTTAAACTTGACTCTCTCTCTCTCTCTCCCCCC